>PNRQ01000319.1:0-32443 GCA_003439915.1 Trichoderma atrobrunneum | reverse complement strand
TTTTATATATAAAAATATTTTTAAAAATATTATAAAAATAAATAAAAATTACTTTAATAATATTTTTTTATATTTACTTTTAAAAAATTTAATTTTTTTTTATTTTCTTTTACTTTAAAGTAGTAAAAAAGAAAAAGAAAAAGTATATAATATATTATATAGTAGTATAAAAAGTAAAAATTAATTATCTATAAGAAATATAATATATTAGTTTACTTTATTAAAGGAAAAGATAACTTATATTATATACTAGTCTTTTTACAAGGGGGGGGGGGACAGCTTATTATAATACTGAACAATAGCCCCGCCGATATAGTAACGACCTTTTGTGTGGAGGAAATGTATCTATGTCTGTTGGCTTATAGCTCATTATTCTCCACGCCTGTTAAGTACAAGTACCTTTCATATGAGGCCTGTGGCGCTGGAGATGACGCAGGAAGCCGTGACGAGACATGGCGTATCCTGTCCATCCACCACGACGATAATGAGCTGCAAAACAGTCGTACTTGTAGTGCTGCCGCTGCCGCTGGTCTCATTTATGAGGGAAGAGCGGTAACGGGTCATGCCATGGTGATTATGAGTCAAGAGACTCTAGGTAGCACGTGGCGACAAGTTTGTGTACCACAGAGACATAATTCGACCAACATAAGCGGCGGCGGATCAACCATAAGGTGCATGATCCAGAGTCATGTTTTTCCGTAAGCCAGGTAATAATAGTTAGGTTTGCTGCCCGGTGGGTGACGGCGAGTGGATCATGTTTATGAAATTGCCAAAGACAACGCCAAAAGTGACGCTGGTGATAGTTAAGTGAGGTTTATCCAAGATGCTGTTCGTGTGCCCTCCATAAACCATGGTATAGGGGTGCTGGCACTCCGAACAATGTACAGAGCTGTACCCAGACATGCTGCGTAAGAAGAGACTGAGATGCCTGGTATGTGCCTTGTCTCTGCCTATCCGTCTTGTCTTGTCCTGCCCGTCTCGCTCCCGGGTTCCCGAGTCTCCACTCAGCTTCAACACGTTACGGACCAGCCGCTCCCGCAACCCGCGAGGTCACAGTCAGATAGCTCTATTAGGTAATATTCAAGATCCACCGACAACACAGTCAAAATGTCTGAGCGGTAATTGTCGTCGGGCTGGCGCGGACAAACATTTGCACTATCAAACGACACCCGAGGTTACTGAGCCTGGCTGTGCGACGCAACCTGCTGGTATGGCGCCTTTTCGCTGCATCACGGCCGGCATCGAAAAAGGCTTGGCAGCGCTTGTTGGACCGGTGAGAAGCTTAGCTGAGTACTAGGGGAAGCCTGCCGCATTAGGGCGATTTTGGAGGTTTGGCAAATGCAAGCCATAGCATGGCGAGCATGGCGAGACCCGGCCAGGAACAGGGCATTGCGGCACGGCCAGGCAGATCTCCTTGTTCCCTGAGCAAGCCACCGGAAACTCGGCTCAGCTACCACCAGCATCGGGATCAGCGTTATTGACTTGGTAGTGCGGCCCTCTGGATGGCGCAGCCCTGTGGTCGAATACACTAAATGGTCCAATTTACTCTCTGAACATCGCGTGATGCTGTGATGCTGTGATATCGCCATGTCAGAATCCTTTAGAAAGAAGTTCATGGCCGAATGCTCAGGAATGGTATCAATCACATCCTATCGTCTGCTGTGTCCCAGTCTGCTTACCAAAGGGGATCAGCGACGGTTATTTTCCTTTGCTCTACCTTGTATCTCACTCACCTTTACTTCCACCCTTACTTTAACCGCCACTCCTTCTTACTTGTTCAATCAATTTTAGTTGTGACTTTTCTCTCGCGACTTCGGTGAACTTTCATGATGGTTCATGTGTGTGCGTTTTTAACATGGGCGGGAAACCCGACCCAGTCGCCTACTTACTCTTGAGACAAACTGCTGCCAAAGACAATAGAGAATTGCAAACTGGCTCTCCTAGGGCCGCGTTCAGAATAAAACACTTGGTATCGGACAATGGGCGCCTATCCACGACGGCGCCGTCAGCCTGGAAGCAGTGTCCCATGCTTGTTCACACGCTGGCCTGTGCCCGCGATGGATTCAACACCATGGAGGAGCAGCTGGGGTCGACTGCGCATGGGTAAAGTTGACATCACATAAAAAGAAGCTCGGGTGTCTAACACGCATACTTAGCCATCTGGGCTAATGCCGGGGCTGATCACCCACGGGAGTTGCAAGACCAGCAGGAGAGCCGTTCTTTCGTCTGCCATGAGAAGCAAATAGGTACGCTGTCCCTTGCGTTATATAGAACAGTCCTTCTCGCTCGTTCCTGGGCTGGGAAACCTAAAAAAGTTATTGCATCCCCTTGTTTTTTCTCTCTCCTGCAGGTCTGGATGACCAATACCGTTGGTGATACCACCCACCTGAGCAGATAAAGCAAGGAGATAAAGGAGGGGGGGAAAGGAAAAGAGCAACCACCCCAGCCTCTTGAGAACTTATACCTCTACTTATTCGGTACCTCATTTTCCTTGTCTTCTTCGACTGGGCGTCTGCGCGTGAAGCCAGTCTCCAAGCCAGGCGCGTCGCGAATAGCTGATTCCGGCCCATCAACCTGTCCGTCTCCCTGGAATCTGTATCAACCAACAGCACGGTTCCATCCGCTCAGCTTGGCGTCTTTGACATCCCGGTACCCCAGCACCCTCGTGTTCTCCTTGCGATTAACACCTATTCCCCCTCCATCTCTGCGCTGCTGCCTTTCTGCAAACTCCCGCGGCGAGACAGAGACAGAGGGCTGCACCTGGTCGCCGGTCCGGCCCCGACACGAGGTATTGATTGGTCTCTCCCGGCGAGGTCTTGATCGCAAGGAGAGGTACTTCCTTTGGAATCTGCCGACAGTGTGAAGCACCAAAGTACTACTCTAGGTACAACCTGGCTCCTCTTGTGGTCTGCGCATCATGTTATCCGTCTGGCTCCGGCTGCTCTAATACAGAACAAGTCAGTGTTTGCGTCTACCGGTGCCACTGCCTGCCGACCCAGCGGTAAGTCAAGTATAATGTATCAATACATACGCTCTGCTGGGTGAATCTTGAGATTGTCGCTCGCCAGCTAACTGTCTCTGCTAGCAGCAGCTCACCACCTTGAGTGTGTGTACAAGAGGTAGGGCATACATTGGGGTAAAGTGACTGACTGATTCGCCTGTACTTGTCAGGTTCAGTATTTCTGCCTGAAGTTCTACCAGGTACCAATAGCACTTCTGGTCTTACCCCCTCCAGCTCCTACTGCTGGATACATCTGGTACGTTTTGGTGTTGATGTTAAAGGATATACCTTGTAGTGCAGAGTAGGTATCCCCAGCTGTGCCTCCCGCGTGTCGGATACCTTGAACCCTAACTCGAGGCATCAAGAGCTACCCCAAGGCCAGGTAACAGGTGGTAGTTAGCTCCAAGAAAGGAAATCCGGGTAAGTTGGCGGGGAGTGCCTGCCCTGGCTTGAGCGACCGCCAGCATTCCATTTTCTCGTCTTTTTTGATCCACCCCTCCCCCCTTCTCCGCCACACCCTCAACACCTTGTCACAGATCTCGAGATGCTTTAGTGCTACTCATGCTCTACCAGGTATTTGTTTTGAAGCAACTTGCAAAGGAGAAGCAAAGAAAAAAAGGTTACTACCTACTATCACTTGCATGTGCGCTTGCTCTCCTTTTCTTTCTCTCCGTTTCTGATCTCCTTCCTTGCTTCTCTCATCTCTTCCTTTCTGCCTTCCTCTTCTTCAATTTTCTCTTATACGTACTAATTTTTTACATGATTTCTTTTCTCTGTCCTTCACTGCTCTCGTTTTCCCATACTTTATCGTTTTGCTTTGCTACCGGCATCGTCCGCAATCGCATGCCTTTGGTCGGCCCTGATCTTCGTACAGCTCGACGCTTCATCCTGGCTCTGCTGCGCCCTCAAGTTACACCGGCCATGTTCCACTTGCTGCTATCCCTCTCCTCTTGTCCAGCCGCTACTTGATGCTCTCGTCCTTTCGGCCAGTCGTGCTAATACCATCCTCTTCCCCCTTAGTGGCTGAGCACAGCAGCAGGTGGTATCATCTTTCTTCTCTTCCGCCGCACCGCCTGCGGGTTTCGAGGCCGCCGTCCTCCCAGTCCCGTCCCCTCACATGCTGATACTCTCTTCTTACTCACGGCAAATCGTCTCACCGCGTGCCCAAGGGTGATATATGCTTCTGACCAAATACATATACTGGCTGGGGCTGCTTATCTCGCTTCGGCACTGTTGAAACGGTTTCATTAACCGGCGTCTGGCTTTTCATTGCACGAAAGACAGCACGAAATCTGATCGACTGTTACTGTGTAGTGTCCAACTCTCCCTCGAAGAAAAGTATTGCATCATGGAGGAACAATCTGTTACAACAACAAAGGCTACCCTGACAGAGCCCCAGAGCAACTCTTCACAGCAGAATGACGGAGGGAAAGACGACGCGAATCGTAAAAAGACGAGCACAAGAAAGCGAACCAAGACTGGTTGTCTCAGTGAGTAGCGCTTGAACGTTGTGTTTTTGAATCTTCTCCTTCTCTTCCGTCTTATTCTACTTCTCTTTCCCCTTCCGCCTCCGCCTCCTTTTCATTCCCCCCAAATCTGACAAAAGCTTTTGTCTTTAGCCTGTCGTAGGAGACGAATCAAATGCGACGAAGGCAGACCAATTTGCCACAACTGCATCAAATCGAGGCGTGACTGTGAAGGATATAGCCAAAGAGTCATATTTAAGGAACCCCTTGGCTCGTTTTCGTCTCCTTTCAACCAAGCAATCTTCTCGGGTCCCTCAAACATTGTTGATGAGTCTTTGCCTGCACACCGACAGTCTTCAAGAGGACTGTTTCCGGCTATCGCGCCGAGGCCACCGAACTTTGACCAACATCAGCATGGCTTACCATTTCAACCTACCTCCGCTCCTTATCCGCAGCAATTCCATCGAGGGCAAGTGTTACAAGGCACTGCGGCTTACAGTATGGGCTCTGGCCAATTTCTGCAATCTCCCTACAATCCACAGTTCCCCAATCCCCTACTTGCAGCAGAAGCTATTGGAGGACCAGGTTACTTTACTAGACCTCCTCCCGAAGCTCAGTTTTTCTCTCTCCAAGATGGAAGCTCTGCTGGCGATATGCTTGGCAATTTCGGCAATCTGGGTGGCAACCATCCCCTCAATATTCATACAGGGACAACCATGGCCCAACCCACAAATAACCATTGGGAGTTCGATATGTTGGATGATGAAGCCTCCCTGCCTGATTCTGACGATGATTTGCCAGACGTGAGAGGCAACTTGCCACCGATAAAAAACTTGGTGCCTGAGCGTTGGACTGTAAGTCCCGTGGATATCAGCGTCTTTTCGGCTTTCGCCCAAAGCGACGATGTTCAAGCACACATGGAGACCCCTTATTCCTCTGAATTCTGGGCTAGTGGCCTGAACACGATCTTCATGCATTTCATCAATGTAACTGGGCCTGGGATCTCAATTTTTGAAGGAGACATTTCTTCTGCTCTAGATAGATCCAGAATGAAAGCAACAGCTGGGTCTGGAAAGAGCCTATGGAGCTGTAAGTTGAATCCTATCTATCAAAAGCATGACGATAAGCCTTCTGACATCTTAATTAGATGCAATTCCCTCGCTGGCGCTTCAACATCTCGGCCTTTTTCATGCGATGCTCGCACTGGCGAGCCTCCAACTTGCAAAGCTTCGAGATAGCCCTCCCACAGCAGCCTTGAGGCATTACCACCGTGCCATACGCCGCATAGCGAAAAGCGTCAAGTCGCCTTCCAAGAGGACACAGCCGGCAACTCTTGCTGCCACTCTCTTGCTCAGCTACTTTGAGGTCTGGTCATCTGATCACACCAAGTGGTGCAATCACTTGTTTGGCGCCAGGATTCTGTTCCGCGAGATGTCTTTAGGAGAGATGACTCGAACTTGTTTCCCCGCGAAGCGCATGAGACAACGCCGGGATGCTGGGGGATATCAACTGGGACACATAGGCTCCTATATATATGGCCCCCATTGCCACCCTGCGTCATCACAGAGCGCTCAACAGTCTCTCGACTATGACTTTTTGAATGTCATCACAGGGCTGACCTTGTCTCCAGAAGCCTATGGTGACGTAGAGGGGCAGCCTTCGGACGTGAAGTACTCTTCGGTAACCGATAAAGAAATTGAAAAATACGATATTATTTGCGACCTATTCTGGTGGTATTGCAAAATGGATGTCTATCAGAGCATTTTGGGAGGAACAAAGTTATTGTATGTCCCCCATCTCATTATTGGCTCAAGGTGTATGCTAACCAGGAAAAGCATGGAATATGACAATTGGACACAGATTCCTCCGAGGGCCCCCTTTTCAACATATACATCTGCGTATGTTTTAAACCCGCACTCTTCTTTTACCCTGGCCGTTCCAGTAATAACACTTGAAGCTGATACCTTATTAGATATGGCACTTATGACCATTTGGTTTTGTTGCTTGGCCGCCTTTCGGACTTTGTGTCGAAAGACCTATCCCGGAAACAGAAGGCCATAGAAGCAAAGGGAGAGAATGCTGGAACTGGATCCCCCCCGATGTTTCCAGGCATGTTCCCGACGTTTGGAAAAGTGCAGGCCCCCATGGGATTTAGCCCTCCACGGGATGGCACGCCGCACAGTGATTCTCAGGATGAACTTGACCCGGAAGCCACTTACGAAGCTGCATTGCAAGAATGGAATGCCATTTACAGTTCCTTTGAGGTATTCAAGAGCCGCCTTGGGCCCGAATTCCAACCCCTCGGCGATGAACCTGACGGTCCAAGAAGGACAAAAACGCCTTTTGGGGACCCGATATACTTTCGAACATACTCTATCGCTGGCATCTGGATGAACTATTATATGGGATTCATTCACCTTTATCGAAGCCATCCCTCGATGCCACCAGTTGCAATGAGGGCAGCGGGTCTGATGGCCAAGAAAACAGCGGGTTTTGCTCTCAAGATCGGACAGATTGCTTCTGGGCTTGCTGCCGACTGCTCAGAGTACGCGGTGATCAATACATATCTCGGTGCTGCCCTCATTGAGAGTTCTTTCTGCGTCTTTGTAGCAGGTGTACAGGTTCGTGCAAAACTCCTTTACATGTATATCTACAATGAAAGATGCTAACCATTCTTTAGTATAATGAAACCAGACAGAGAGAATGGGTCATCCAGAGAATGCATGATATTGCCCGCCTGACTGGGTGGCAGTCTGCGATGCAGATTGCCTGTGGCTGTGAATCGGCATGGATAAAATCTAGCACAATGGGAGGGCCAGAATATACACGACCAACAATCATCAACAATGTCCCGTCTACAATATGGAAGAACCCTCGCCGCATTGATAAGAAAATCGACGAATCTGAATCGGGCGAAGAACGGCGGTTAGTACTGGCCAAGGCTGAAAGAACACATTACGCAATCGGGATACTAGCAATCGAAACAGAACTCGCGAGACTCGAACTTCGAGACGATTTAAACTAACGAGCGATATAGAGTGTGTCATGTCTTAGAACGGCAAGCGCAAAATAGAAAGCGGAATAGAGAGCAGGGGAGGGGACAGAATAAAAAACGAACAAAGAAACGTAAGGAATAGGAGAGGAAGGGAGATCAGAAACAAGGCTCAAGTATTGATTGGCAGACAAATGGGCTCACATTCACAGTGGTTTTTGGCAGACGTCATGATATCTATGGTAGTTTTTGTGTGAAGGATTTGGGCAGCGTTTATGAGACGGTTAATGAGATACTGGAAGGGAAAAGGGCAAGGAATGTGAAGACGGTTAAAGGATGCAGGCGGGGAGATCTAATAACGACGAAATCAAATGCAACGGCGGCAATCTTATTCCTTCTGCTATTGAAATGTCTGGTATTCTAGCATGTATCTTGTCTACCTATGTGGTAGTGAAATTGATGCAGTTAGCGGGCTGGCTGAACGACCTTGTGCGTAGTCTCTCATTTGGTCACTTGTATGGACGAAGAAGGGGAGGATTGCAATTAATGCAGTTATTTTTCTATATTCTCGTTAGGCGTATCGTGGTTGATTAGTTTGATGGTAGCCGGTCGACGACTGCCGCCATCTCCTCGTCTGTGTATATTCTAAAGCCCTTATCCTTGGTGACGCTGGCGAGCTGTACATTTTTGGAGTCCAACTTCTCCTCCATTACCTGCTTCAGAGTCTTGAGAACCAGTGTCTCTGCATCGGCGATTGTTAAGGACTACCAATATTGTCAGTGGGTGCTGCTTACTCATATGGCGAAGCAGGAAGGTGAAGATAAAGCTGACCTTGTGATATTCGTTTTGCAGCTCTGCTTGTGCTCCTTCTGAGCCAGATCCAATAGCCTTGGCGTCGAATCGATAGAAAGTGCCACTGGGCTCGGCATGAAACAGCTGAGGACCGTTCTCGTCAAAGCCAGCGATGAGGAGCGCAACGCCAAAGGGCCGGCTCATGATGGTCTCCTCTCCGTCAGCGCCCTCTCCGAAGCGCAGGGCCAGGTCGCAAATGGCTTGGGTGGTGCTCTCCACACTGAGGGACTCGTTGTAGTTGAAGGCGTGGCTCTGGCACTCGACGCGGGCGTGCTCAATCATGGACCGGGCGTCGGCCTGGAGGCCGGACATGGCGCATCCGATGTGGCGGTCGATCTCGACAATCTTTTCGACGGAGGAGGTTTCGAGGAGGGAGGATGTGACTCGCTTTTCGACGCCGAGGATAACGCCCTCGGAGGTTGCAATGCCAATGGCGGTCGACCCGAGCTTGATGGCCTCGAGCGAGTATTCCACCTGGAAGAGACGACCTTCGGGGGAGAAGGTGTTGATTCCCCGGTCTGTGGGCAAGTTGGAAGTTAGCACGAGTTCCCTTGCCTGTCGCTTATTTGTACATGCATATATGCCCGAGTGTCTGTGGCCGTTTTGTGCTTGTCTCGTCACAGAACAGAACAGAAGAGAGCTTAGGAGGGGAGAGGAGGGGGGAGCTGCTTGCCGTATTCAGATCTTGCCATAAACATCTTGACTGATTGTGTGGTTGGATTGGCCTAGAGATGCCAGTGGAATGCCTTGGTAGAACGAGAGAATGGTGAGGAGAGAGTGGTGGTGAGGCTGCGAGAAAGGCTGAGAGAAGGATGAAGCTGCGAAGGTTGCTGCTATACTTGCACTTGCTATCAGGCAAACACTGGGCCTACGCATCCAGCTTCCCTGCTCCAGGTCCGCAGTACGTACCTTGTGCTGTAGTGGGGGAGGCAGAGACGCTGGTGCACCGCCACATCTGGCGCCACAGACTGGCTGAGAGCAGTAAATAGCTGAGCTGTCGGAAGTGTGGTTGATCCGGCCAACGGAATGGCAACCGCGACGCGCCTGACGGCCGTGTTTCACCCCACCATGCACCCGTTGAATCAATAGAGCAGGTACACCGTATTACAGTAGCTGGTAGAGCTTGCCTTGTGACTTGCGCATGTAGGCCATAAAGAACCACACTACACTTATACCCAGCACCGGCAAAAGTTCGTTACCATCACCACAGCCCTCACAGCGGAAAAAGAAGCAACAGAACAAACCGAAAAGGCAATCTCCATGATAATACGAGGGTGACGGGCGTTTCTTTCAGGCTGGCGCAAAGCGACGGGTTACCACCTTTTCTACAGCTTCGGATGTAGCTCGCCAGCATGTCGTCTGGCGTAAGAACGAGGGCATCAAGCCGCGCCAACGCCTTTGCTGACGACCGCTCCCGGATTTCTGGAGCCAATGGAAGGTCCCGGAGTGGCACGGCGGATGCGAAGAATGCAGAGGCCCAATTGGGAGGCAACGAATCACATAAGCGGTCCTCGCCAGGCCATGCGAGAGAGAGGCTGGGCAAGGAGAGGCGCTTCGAGGAGCGCAAAGGCATAGAGCGGAGCTTCGAAGCTCATGTGGAGCGAGTCACGTCGCGGACAGCCAGTCCGGCCAAGCAAGAGCAGCAACGGCGCGCGCAGCAGCAGGCAGAGATGAGGCCGGCCGAGATGCGCAGGCAAAAGTCGTCGACTGAGCTGCGGCCAAGGGAGGTCCGGGCAGAGACGCCACCAGGTACGGCATCCTCTTCTTTTCTTCTTCTTCCTAGGGCACATATTGCTCTCCTTGCTTGCATATAGGTTGGCCCATGTTTCTTATCGAGTGCTGACATACAACCGTCATGATAAAGTCGTCTGGAACCCGGAAGCGTCGTTGCTGCCACATACCTCTGCCGCCTTGGCCTCGCGAATCTCGATTCCCCCGATTGCGTTTGCGATTCCATTTGCACCACAGCCGAAACCCCTACATGAGTTGACGTTGGAGGCTCAAGAGGCAGCCATTGTCGAGGACTTGTTATATGTTTTCATGGGGTATGAAGGGCAGTACATTCGATATGCTCGAGGGTATAGTCCCAACGAAGAACGGGACCGACTGTCAGGGCCGCCCTTTCGGATCTTGCCTGGGCTTGATCCCAGCTTACACGACCTGACCAAATCCATGTTGAAGATGGCGACCTATTATTCGGCTTTGGAAGCCTTTGTCGACGTGCAGAGCCGTGAGGAGTTTGGTGCCGTGAACCATGCGCTGTGTGCGTCGGTGAGGAAATGCTTGCAGGACTACCTGGTTATGGTTGCCCAGCTCGAGACGCAGTTTCTGACGAGTGAGACGTTTACCGTCCACATCCTCAACATCCACACTCTACCTACGTGTCAGATGCTGTCTCATCTTTATGCAATGGCACAAGAGCTCTTGAAGAAGAACGCGCTGTTGGATGACGAAAGTGATGAGGAAGATGATGATGAAATAGACGATTATGACAAAGTCCTCGAGAGGCTTGCTGAGGGAGGAGAGCTTGTTCCTGGAAGTTCCAAAGCCTTAAAGGTCTGCAAGGGTGGCAGTGTTTTGGGCCTGTTGGCCTCAAGGCTTGAATCGATGGGTGGTGACCCGGCTGCCCGATCTCTGTTAACATCATTGCTGCGGGACGCCAGTCGACCGTATATGAAGATGCTGAATGAATGGTTACACCACGGCAGCATCCACGACCCTCATTCCGAGTTTATGATTCGAGAACAGAAGAGCATTGGGCGAGAGAGGCTCGAGAGGGACTATATCGATGAATACTGGGAGAGAAGGTACACTATTCGGGACCAAGACGTCCCACCCCAGCTGGAAAGCGTCAAAGAGAAAGTGCTGCTGGCCGGCAAGTATCTCAACGTCGTTCGCGAATGTGGTGGAGTAGATGTCAGCAAAATCGTGACGGAACTACCAACCTCGTTCGACGATAAGCGATTCATCGAGAACGTTAACAATGCCTACGCCCATGCCAACGAGTCTCTCATGCAGCTTCTTCTTACGACGCATGAGCTGCCGCTGAGGCTGCGTTCGCTCAAGCTCTACTTCTTCCTGGACCCTTCAGACTCGTTTTCATACTTCCTCGAGCTTGGCTCCTCAGAATTGAGAAAACCTGCCAAGAGTGTCAACACAAGCAAGCTGCAGTCCCTGCTGGATCTCGTCTTGCGCCAACCTGGAACTGTGGCGTCGCTAGATCCCTTCAAAGAAGATGTCAAGGTGGAGATGAACGAGATCACCCTTATAAATAACCTCCAGCGGGTTGTGAACATCACAGGGATAGAGTCAGGCCAAGTGATGCAGCCCGTTGCGAACCAGCAACCCATTGAACCAGATAAGAACGCAACGGGCTTTACGTCGCTGCAGCTGGATTACTCGGTTCCGTTTCCCGTCTCTCTGGTGATAAGCCGCAAGACAGTCTGGCGTTATCAAGCGCTCTTCCGTTTTCTGCTTCACTTACGCTACCTAGAATCTCAACTGTCTTCGACTTGGCAATCACATACCAGAGGCGTCGCCTGGTCTCACAAGGGCCCGAACCCGGAGCTTGAGGCCTTGAAACGGCGAACCTGGACACTGAGGGGGAGAATGCTCGTTTACATCCAGCAGGTGCTGTATTTCTGCACGGCAGAGGTGATTGAGCCAAACTGGACAAAGTTCATGTCTCGACTGAAAGCTAAGGACGAGATGTCGGACAAGAAGTCCGGCTTCAACCGGACGGTGGATGAGTTGATGCAGGACCACGTCGACTTTTTAGATACGTGCCTCAAGGAATGCATGCTTACAAACAGCAAGCTACTAAAGGTATGTTGACAACCTGCTCTTGCTCTCTTGTTCTGATATCTCTCACTTTCTCGATCCTATCCTAACTCTATTCTCCTCCTCTAGGTCAACTCAAAACTTATGCAAGCCTGTGCCATCTTCTCCCAGTACACTAATTTTGTTACTCGCGAGATCGAAAAGATCGACCCGGACCTATCCAGCGGCAGCAAGCCCGACACCATGACCAACGATCAATGGCAGCGCTTCCAGTCCACAAAGGCCCCCTCCTCTCGCTCGACGTCAGGCCAGAACGATGTGTCGACTGTGGAAGACGCCGAGGCGCGCATGAATCATCTGTCGGACATTGTCCGCAAGTGGGAGAGCAATTTCGGTCGCCACATGAAGATCCTCTCCGACTCGCTGAATCACTACGCTGCGACGGAGACTGTAGTGCTGCTGAGTCTTTGCGCTAGGCTGAGCTCTGTGAACCAAGGCACGGAGTGGGCTGCTATTGGGGCTGAAGAGGATGATCAGCCATAGATAGAAGGATATTCTTCAGTGGGATATTTTTTTTTCACGTCCTTTAATGACCGTTTCATGAACTTGTCAGAGCATGTTAAACCTTTGTTTGATCTTTTGGGTGTAGCGGCGTTGGTCATGTCAAAGAGTCAGGAGAGTAAAGAGTGGCTGGCTACATTGATTTGAACGTAATTACAATGGAGACTTCGGTATTATCATCATGCGGCCTCTAATGGTCATATCACGACTAGATGAAGCAAAGATGGGACAAGGGGAAAAGGTCACGGAAAGGCATCTCTAAGTTATCATACCCGCAAACAAACGTTCGTATTTTTTGAGCAATATATCAACCGATATATAATAGTCCTCCCAAGCGCTATCAAATTCCAGCCGCCCTGCCCATGCACACACGTTCCGCCCATGCCGATGGAAAAATAAAAAATAGGAGAAGCAAAATGCCACCAGATCCCGGGCGCCGCTAAGATCGAGAGTGGCTCGTGAGAGCTTCAGTAGTATAAATGCCACAGTGTGCCGCGGTACCAAAGATGTTGCCATACCCGAGATGAGATGCAAGTGATATATAACGATATAAAAAGAGAATTCAGAGCAAATTTCCTCCCAAACTTTGCAGAGTCGTCCCATTTCTCCCCGTGTTGGGTTAGATGCTGAAATTGATTGGAAAAAGGATAGAAAATGGACATAAAACAATGTGTCGCGGCACATCTGCTGTGAAGATGGTTCCTCTTCGTATCGAACACCTGGGGGTTGACTTCGGTGGCGATGATGAGATGAAAATCAGAAACTTGAGTGAAGATGAAAGTGAAAATGCCCAACGATTCGTGTATAAAAGTATAAGAATGAAAGGGGGAAAGCAGAAAAATTCCAGTATTGAATTCGTAACTTCGTTGAGCGGGCTGCTTTTGCAGCCTTTCGTAGCAAGCAGTCATTATTTGAAAAGACTGCGGAGATCCATGAGTTTCTGTCTCGCAGCCTCTGCCTTGTCCAGCGCCTTATTTTGGCCATCCATGCTGAGGCTCGCCAACTTCTTCTTCTTTTCTTGCAATTCGAGCATCTTCTCTTCAAAACTATTGCGCATAATGTATCGAATCGTTCGCACGGGGCGTTTCTGTCCCAGGCGGTGCACACGATCGACCGCTTGAGCTTCGGCCGCCGGGTTGTACTGCGGTTCCATCACGTACACGTTGTTGCCGGCAGTTAGATTGAGGCCCAGCCCACCGGCCGTGATTGAAACAAGAATGACGTGAATGCTGCGATCTTCGCGGAAATTGTCCATGGCTGCTGTGCGTGCCTGTCGTGTCATGCTGCCATCCAACCTCGTGAATTTAATATCGGCTTCCTTAAGCGCCAGCTCAATGAGGTCCAAGTGCGACGTCCACCCTGAAAATACAACAGATTTGAAGGGTAGTTCTTGAGGATTAGCGTCGCTGGCGGCTTTGGATTTAAGAAGATCCTCAAGGAGGGCTTTGGTCTTGGTGTGAGGGCCGCTATAATTGTCGAGATCTTTTCCGGCATGTTTCGATTTTGATTTGAGAATGCCATCGTGTTCGCCGTCTGCATCCGAGCGGCATATGTTGACGAAACCAAATCGTACATGGGCATTGCAAATAATACAGGGGCCTGCAACCTGGCCGGGCGGCAGAGCAGCTTTGGCTCGTTGCTTAAAGACTCTTATGCATGATCGACAGACTACATGAAAGCAAGAGGTCATGTATCCTAGCGTATCGTCCTCCTTTTCGGCATCTATTGGGTTTTGTTCCTGGGAAGAGATCTTCTTGTTGCATTCTACGCACGTATCATTGTTCGTATCTTGCATTAACGTAAACATTTCGTGTGCTTTTTGATGAGACAATAGCGAGCCGCCTCCATTTTCGTCGTCATCGTCGATATCGATTGCCATCTCCGCCGACATGCCTCGCAGGGCTGCCAAGTCCTCGTCGTTGAGCAAGTCTTTGCCATGTGCACAGAGCAGACGAAGGCGGAGAATGGCTTTAAGGATGTGGATGTAGGTGTTTCCTCCAAGAGCCACGGAGGTAGGGTTACCAGCCAGGACTCTGACTCGGTCTTGGGCGTTCCGGGCAAAGAGATCGTATATGCCGCGCTCCTCCGTGCTGAAGTCAAGTCTGACCATGAGATCTTCTCGGGGGGGCAGGTCAATCTTGTCTTTAAGTCGGCGAAGGGTAATGGTGTCAACAAGGATGCGGAGCTTTGGCACAATGTCCGGGTCGCAGGCCTTGAACGGCTCCACAATGTGCCGAAGGAACTTCGCTCTATGGTGGAAAGGCTCCAGACGAAGGAAAGACAAGAGGGCTGCGAAGTCATCCAATCTGTTTTGGACGGGGGTTCCAGTTACAGCCCATCGTCGTTGGGCTTGAAGGCGAACTATGGCCTTGAACTGCATCGTGGTTTGCTCGCGAATCATGTGTGCCTCATCTAAAACGATGCGGAACCATCCAAGCTCTTCAAGGGGAAAGCTGCCAGTCTTGGCCTTTCGTCGAGAGCTGAGCTCATTGGAAACAGATCCGTAAGTTGTAATGACAATGTCAAACTGTGCAAGTCGCGCCAAATCTTTGATCCGGTTGGGTCCGTGGTAGATGTGATAGGAGAGCTTGCCAGGAGCTACGTGCTGCTTAATTTGTTCCTCCCAATTAGTAATTGTACTGAGAGGGCATATGATCAAGGTCGATTTAGTATTTCGGGACACGGGCGTCAAACCCAGCGGCGCTTGTATGGGATCCATTTCGGTCCTTGTTTGCCTGGTTTCCGGGGCGGATGGCTGCTCAGGCGCGAGCTGCTTGAATTCCTGTGCTTCGTCCATGGTGCTTGCTATGAGGGACAGTATGCTGAGCGTTTTTCCAAGACCCATCATATCAGCCAGAATACCGCCGCGGGTATCGGTAGGGACGGTAGCTTGGCTCTCGTCGGTGATGACGTTATGAAAGATCGGTTGCCCAGTTGGGGCGAGCTTGGTCTGCCAGAAAGAAACCATGCCCGTCTCATCCAGCTGCAGCTCGCGAGGTTGCTCTCTCACCATCATGAAGTAGAGCCCCTGTTTCTGATGAGTAAGTAGGGGAGTTGTGATGCATGCTGGGGGGTCCTCAGTGGGTAGTTCGTCACTCCTAGTAAGAGAATCAAACACACCCATGACTTCTGAGCGGACTTCCTCAACGGTTCTCGGGGTGAAGCTTGTAACACGAGAAGGCTCTGAAGGGCGATTTCCATATACTCCGGAGGACGACTTTTTAAGGGAACGCAAGTAGTCCGCGGTGTGAGGGTTGCAGAGTCTGATGCCTCTTTGGATGATATAAGGTTGCTGAAGCGGAATGCCAGACCGCTCCAGAAGGGTTCCAACGTTCCTAGCGTATTTCAAGGGCCCGTATAAGACAATATCGAGGATATAGGAGCGTGATACAGCCTGGCCAGGTACTTCGCCGGGCCCCATAGGCTGCGGCGGGATCCGGCAGTCGGTCCTAACGCGAATGTTAAAGTCCAGCAGAGGTGCCAAAGCCTTGCTAGCGGAATAGTCGACCATCCCGATGATTTGTCTGGTGTGGTCGCAAACGGGAACGCGAAGAGAGTTGCTGTCATCAGCCATCCTCCTGAGGATAACCTTGATGCTAGGTTGATAGTTGGGACCCCACATGCTCTGTACGCCCGGCTTAGGCGAAGGAGCTCGAGTGCAGTTTGCGCGAGTTTTAACCATACCATAGCAAACCTCTTCATCCTTGGGGTCCAGGGGCTGTTCCGGAGCAGCATCATCGTTGACTGCGCGGTTAGTAAGCAAAAGTGAATAACGACAAGTTTATCAGGGGCATGGGAAGTCACTCATACCATCTGTCAAGTCAACGGTAGATGACCCTGGATTAGCCGCCGCTGCCGCCTCTGCTGCAGCCGCACGTTCGGCTTGTTTCTTCCAGTCAGCTTGGACCTCCCTTATAAAGGGAGTAGGTCGATATGATGAGGGTGAACGTCGCCGACGTTTGGGGGTCGGCGGGTCGCTGTCAACGTCAAAGTCAACAGGAGGAGGCTGGAGAACATCAAGAGGTTCGATACGAGGCTGCAACTGAGGTTTCAACTGGCGATAAGGGCCGTCTCGGCGTGGGACGACATCTCTATCAACTCTCTGGCGCTGCAAGCCTTGAAACTGAGTATCATTTCGTCCCACGGTTTGACTAACTGGCGGGCCTGTCACTGCCACTGGCAGTTCTGTAATTGGCGAGCCCGTGGCGGATGAGTCAAGAGGGCTGTTGAGCAGTGCGGTGAAAGAAGTGGTGTCTGTATCTTGTCTTACTTGGGGCATTTGCTGCCATGTAATTATGGGCTGGCCCAGCCCATTATTTTGGATATTCGAATCACTGTATTCGTGATATGGTCGCTTTGGCAGAGAATGCGTAGCTGAGGTCCATGGGATATTCGGGTCAGCACTTGGAGGCTGCCAAGGCCCACCTAACAACGAATCAGCAGTGCTCAGCAACGTTTCTTTTCTTAAAGCCAAAGGATGTGGCGAGCAAGAAGGCGGATGGAAGTCTAAACAAGCATTCCCATGGCAGCGTTAAATCGTGATAGCGAGGCTTATCCTCGTACGCTAGGGAGAATTGCAAATTCGAGATTCCAGATGGAAAGTGAAGAGGATAAAGGATACAGAAAGAGGTTGGAGAACTTACCGTTTGTATCCATCGGCAATATATTAGGTGGCGCTCAGGGCTACACAAAGGAAGCCTTCAGAGCAAAAGTGGGAGCCGAGAAGAGAGAGAAAGAGAGAGAGGAGGCGTTTTACCGCATGTGTGACGAAGCTTAACTCGTCATCACACAGGCTCATGCAAGGGTAATGGCGGATGGGGGCGGACAAGCTATGTTATATTAATTCATGTGCTTCTCTCTCTCTCTTTCTGCGTGGTTTCGTAAGCGTGAATGCCGTTTTATAGACGGAAAGATACGTGGTTTGGTCACGATGTGAACGCCGGCAGGAGAGGAACAGTCAAGATGATACCGCCAAGGCGTAGCCCGCAGATAAACAGCTACTGGAAAAGCAAGGTAGATCTGAAGAAAATTATGTAAGGAAGAAGTTAAGGTGAAAGGGGGAGAATATGCGACTGAAAAGACTGCCTTCCTTATGGGGCGAGAAAAAGGCGGGAGGCAAATCAGGGTGAGGAGAGCATGAGATAGTGTGAGATTCCGGAGAGAGAAAAGGAAAAGGAGAGAAAAATCAGCAGTGCTAAGATGCCAAGATATCGATGTATAGAGCACGAGGCTCCAGCTGGCAAGCGCAAAAGCGGCCGCGAGGAGGCCGCAATCCAGGTTTTGTCGACACCGACGCAGATGGTTGTCTTGTATTGTCTCGGACCAGCAACGCGCTTTTTTTTCCTTTTCTTTTTTTTAAGGCGACTTGAGACAACGGCAGAGACAGAGCCAAGGAGGAGGAGCAAATGAAGAGGCCGCGGACTAACAGTAGGAGGGCAGCCGGAAAGAAAAAGAGGCCGGTCTGGCGAATGTCATTGGAGACTGGAGATGTGTGAGTGAGTCTCTACATATGCAGCAGACCTTGACAGAATCATGTTGAGTCGCCAGGCAGGTCACAGCGGTAGTGGGAATTAGTGGGATAGATTATAGCGGGATAGCGGGCCAAGCGCAGTGGGAAGTACATGTACAAGTACGGGTACCAGGTGCCAGGCATGTATTGGCGGATGCTGAGTGGCTGGAGCGGTGCACGATAGCTGGGACGGCGGGGCGCGAGATGGCCCAGAAGTGGCTCTGCAGTACTGGGGGATACATGGATGGGCATCGGGAGGTACAAGCTGGAGATGGATCTCTCCAAACCTTTACTGACAGCATCTGGTCACATGGGCAGCTGATTTCCTTGTACCCATCGTTGATATCGTTCTAGCATTGATCCTTGATGCTTCGCTGCGACTCGTTCCAGGTGAAGAAAATGCATGTGATTGGAGAGACGGAGAGGGAAAAAAAAGTTTGTCAAAAAACAAGGCAATCAATTCTCGGCATCGGTATTACACGCAACTCTTCGGAGGAGCCGCCTCCCTTGCAGCTGAGCCTCGTCACCAATCGCGGTACATGCATTCTTTGAAATTTCCAAACCTTGAAACGTTCCATCTCGGCAATGTATGTATGTACCCTTTGATACATGTAACAGTACTCGTATCCGGCACTCAGCTGCTGCCGATGTCAGGATTCTTCTCCTAACAATTCCATCCATCGCGCCTCAATCAAGCTTTTAGATCAATTTATCACTTGGATGTACCGACTGGTGCCACACCACCGCCAGATGCACGCAAAAACCGCTTGCGGCTACTGCAACGAGCCAAAAAGAAGGTCAGCTGCACGCACAACATTTGCGTCGACAGGGATCGTCAAGCGCTGGCCCAGTCCGAAGGCCCCGTTTCAGTATGTGGCGCATCTCGCCCGCATTGCTCTGCCACCGACTCCATCCGCAACAGCCCGCCAGAACGCTGCCAGAAGTCCTGGAGAGGCCTGAAAGAACGGCCTGGGGGGTTATCTGGAGCGCTGGAGCTCCGGGGCTCTGGGGCCTTTGGAGCCTTTGGAGGGGCCAACCCTGGACAGATTGGGCCACGTGACCAAGAAGCCCAGCACCCAAATGCATGGTGTCACCCACCACCCTGCTGGCTGTTGTCCGTGATCCCTGAATGCGCTCCAAAATCCCCGAGCAGACGATTGCCGACCCAAGCGCATTGGGCCGTATCATGTCAGTTTTGGCCGTCGTTTTTCGTCTCGTCGAATCAACCCAGATCCTCCCAGCAGTGCCCGCATATATGCATGGCTGACACGAAGTCGCAACCGGCCTTTGGCGCCAAACAATGACGGCCACACCCACCACCGATGCTGCTGCCAATTGCCATCGCTCGTGAGCATGAGGGATAAGACACGCAGACCGACTACCTGGCCTAATACTCCGTACTTTGTACTGATTTGTAAGGACTGTACGCGATGCGTGTTGCACTCCCTTTCCCTGCTTTGTATACGCCACAACTGCAAGGTGCTGGGACTAGTAGTATGCCCAGAGCCAAGAGCGAGAGAGAGGAAGAGAGGGGAAGAGAGACAGTGACGCGTTATCATGAGCTGATTCTGCTTGCATTGAGCGTGAGAGAGAAAGCTTGCTGGACACGACGTGACCAATAGAACCGTGACTCAGGCCAACCGCGTCTTCCTACCGGCATCAAAGCAAGCAAAAGCCGCTGCAACATGGACCATCACAAGGCTGCTAGCTTCGGACCATCCGAGCTGAATGCGATGAAGCTGCAGATACCCCGGCAGGATGGAGCTCTTGAGCCGTGTTTACACGGGGAGGAAGCGCTAGTGCTTCGAATGAGAACTGATATTGGTCTACTCGTCCTTCACACCAGTACAAATCACGATTACCAACGTAGAATCGATATCTGCGTGCGAGACAGTCGTGGCCAGAGCCGTCACATGCATCAGCTGGAGTAGTAGCTCTGGATCGATATCGATGAGTCTCGGTTGTCATACATCTACTAAGATGAGGCGTCTTTGTTTTGTTGTCAGTGAGCCCGATCTAGACAGAATGCTACTGCACAATCGATCGAGCCCTCTGGTGCAACGGGGGACACTTATGGGGCGACTACGACAGGTGCTATTGATGGCTAATCTCGCAGCATCGACACGAGTGGATTTGATGTCTTGGAAGATGTCTCACCCACGTGTGTCTCGTCCGCGTACACCAATGAGTTGTGCACTTATTGGCAGCTTGTGAAAATTCCACATGTCATAAACAGCACAACCGAGCGTAGGAGCTATATTCTTAGCAGTGCGTAGTCGTATTCTGACATGACAGCTCAGAACTTGGAGCTGTTTCATTCCCTGCTCCACCTAAACATGATAAACGGCAATGATGTGCAGCCTACTGCCATTTCGTACAGCCGTGTCTCACTGCGGTTGTTTGCTGCCTGATGATATCCATCTACTATCTAGTAATCTAGATTCTGCTACTTAGTAGATCCCACTATCTGGTGGATGTACTGATGGTCCGTCTATTAGAGGCATCTTGAAGTCGTTGAAAGAGCGTGAAGGGTGCTGCTACACAAGCAGGTTCTCAAATCGCGCACTCATCTGTATCGAGTTAAGAGGGTATCATGGTTTCTTCATTCAGCTTTAGATATACGGATGAAGAAGCGATGCAACTGCTTGTGCATCAAGTACTCTCTATGCAGAGATACCGCTAACCAGGCAAACTAAAGCTCAAACCTTATACTGCTCGAAAGATTACGTAAGCCAACATGCCACCCGGATTTTAGCCCTCCAGCCTTGACAGCAATATCTCGTGCCTTTGGCCAAAAAAGAAAAAAATGTGCCCCGCCATCCCCGCCAATCCCAGCTCAAGAACCACTAGCTGGTCGCTGAACAGCCTGGCCACTGCCAGAGCACAAATTGGAGACTGAGCATCATTGTCATTGAATTCCGCGAGGCCAGTGACGTGACAATGGACATCACCAGCTTCGTTGTCCGGGGCCGAGACCAAGCTCTGCTCTACGGCGACTTCTCCACCTATCATGGCCAGCTGTCCAAGCGCCTGCTCAACTCGCGCAAGAAGCTGGGCATCGTGACTAAGAATCGAGGCAAGTTTCGCAAGCCGGAGCAAGTGACGGCCGAAGACGTCCAGGGAAACAATGAGTATGATATCATCCGCCCTCTCTGCCTCCATTCTTCATGGGGTCAATGTGTCCCGCCGCCAAAGAAGCAGCAATTGAGCTAACTTGAGCCTCTTGCGCCTGCTCCTAGACATGTCCATTTACTCCTCCTTACCAGCGAACGCGCCTGGGCTCAGGCAATGAGCATCAAGGCTGGGCATGCAAACGATCAGAAGGGAGTTGCTGGTCGCGCCCGGTCTCACATTGTCTCACGGCTTGAGAAGGCTGCTCGAAGCGCTGAGCACTTCGTCAGCATCCTATCGCAGACCGACGTCACCGGCGCCACCACGACCGATGTTCTCGAGGCTCGGGCATACGCATCGCTCATCCGCGGTGCTATGCAATTCGAAAAGCAAAGCTGGGAGCCTTGTCTGCGGAGCTACGCAACGACCTACATCATCTACAACGCATTGGCTACCGCTAGCAAGAGTGACATCTTCAAAGACTTGCTCTCCGAGACGGTCGAGCCGTCGATCCGGTTTGCTGCCTACCAGCTCAAGACTCCCCGAACAGTCTCGGTTGCTACTCTGGCTAAGAATGCCTTCCCACGATCAGACGACGCTCTAGTTCAGGAAATCAACCGAATCGATGCCACCCTTCTTGCCGAGGCAAACCCAGAGTCCAAGGACGGCATTGCGGGTAGCGAAACTGCCCCCCAGACGCTGACGTGGCGATCCCACCAGGTCCAGATTGAAGATGCTCAAATAGCTACATACTGGTCAATTGTTAATGAGGCCAAGGAGAGGCTTTCGCAGACAGTTGCCAAGTCCCAGGACAAGGGGCTCCACGAGGTAGCTGCCGCTTATGATGAAATCTTAATATCTACCCAAGATGCGGTTGATGCCACTAAGCAAGCCATCGACGAACTCAAAGGAGACGGCGTTGGCCAAAGCGATCCTAGAATGCAACGGCTACAGATTACCCGCACAGCAGTCAACTACGAGATGATTAGCTGGAGAATCGGCCGGAACCGGGTTCTTACAGGTCCCCACGACGGTGCCACAGAAGAGTATGAATTGCGAAGGAGGGGTAAGAAGAAGGACGCAGCGTCTGTGGAGGCAAAGAAGGAGAGAGAATTGCCAACTGGCAAGAAACTGGCCAAGCTCAAGGAAAAGGCTGCTCTGTACGATGGAATTCTTCAGAACTTGGAGTCTATCCGAGAGCTCCCCGGAGTCGCCGCCGACGAGGAACTTGCTACCCGGGTTGAAGCTTATGAGAACTATTTCATCGCTCTCAAGTAAGTACCGCATTCAACTGCTTCCTGTCCATCATATCACATAGGAAGGGGGTTATGAAGGTTTAGACTCAATAGCTAACGAGGATATATAGGCACCTTGCCGTTGCCCGGTCACATGCCATTATTGGCAACTCTGCAAATGCCTTGGCCCTCATCAACAGCGCTCTGGGTTTCAGCCTAAAAGCTGTGGCCAAGCTCCCAAGCGCACAGCCCATTTCTGACGAAACTCCTTTGAGCCTTGACATTTCCCCTGCTTCCGTCAAGTTCCTGGAACAGGTGGTTGATGGCGAGCTGCAGCGCCACCGCGCCATTGTCCACGTCGACAACCTGCGGAAGAAGAAAACCAAGGTCGACGAGTACGAAAGCAACGTCCCCCTTGTCGAGAAGCTGTATGAATACCCCGTCGGTGGGGCCGATCTCGAACACATTGTCGAATTCCCTCCCAGAGAGGAGGTGGTCCCAATCAAGCCCATCTTCCTCGACGTTGCATGGAACTACATTAACTACCCAGGAAAGGAGCCCCAGGTGGCCGTGGGCGGGCAAGCCGTCGAAGGCGCCCAGGAACCCGAGGAGCCTACTCAGCCGACCAAGAGAGGCTGGTTTGGCTTTGGGCGGTGATGATGCCGGTGCACACGTGTTGTATATTGCACTAAAATCTGAAGCAACAAAATACTCTTTTTAATGATTCCCGGCTCTTCTTTATGACAGCACCTCTCTTCTGTTTACTCTTGGTGACATGCAGTCCGGTGACCATTTGTTTAGCTAGCAGTGCAAATATCATGGCTCAGGGGGGCACTGTCTCACAAATGGTTTGCCCTGCGAATTGGTGATGTACGACGCGGGTAGTCACGTTGACGAGAGCACAGGTCCGCCTCTGGAATGAAACTTGTAATTCAGGGAGAATGAGGCAATCAACCCTTTGGCACCCACAGCAAACACGAGAAGCACGCGGAAGGTGAAAATCCCTTCCCACTCGTGATGGCCAGTCTATCGTATTCTCGTCTTAAGAAGTAGCTTTAATTAAATCCAACCGTGATACCCCATGCCTTTCCCCCCCTCATCCCACCCCCTAAACCACCACTCCTCATGGCTCCAGGCTACCGATCGCCGTTCGATCATGCTCCCTCACCCTCACCCATCCATAACGCAGATATCGTGCCCCCAGCTCTAGCCATCTTGCTCTGCGTGTCCATCATCGTCTGCCTCACAGTCTTCGTCATCTGCACCGCCAGGAAGCACGACCATCATAAGCAGCTCCAACACCGAGACTATGCCTCCGTACCAGCGCAAGAGATGATTCTAGATCAATCCTTTTTTCCAAAGAAGCTTGTTGTGCGGCCCGGCGAAGATCTTCAGAGAGCATTCAACATGCGAGACGAGGGTCGCATCGACGATTTGCAGCAGCCTTTACTTCCAGCAGGGAGAAACAGCAATTCACCAGCGAATAGTGTTGAAACGGCCACACGACGACATGATAATGTATATAAAGGTTCAATTCATTGGCATGGGGTCAACATGTTGAATACATCCTGGGGGTGGATGGCTTAGAATAGAAGCATCATCACACAGCAATAAACATTTACTTATGCCACAGAATCTCTACACATGGCTAAACAATCACAGTTATAGCAGGGAATCAAAGTATTGGAGATTTTCAAATGAAAAAAAATTTAAGAGGGGAGAAAATCATTATCATCTAACTACCAAAGGTCTCTTTTCTCTTTTTTTTCGTTTGTCCCTTTGTCCATACCTCCAAGGCGCATTTTGATCCCTTTTGCGACCGTCCAATCAATCATTCATAAACCAAGAAAAGAAAATAGAATCAAGGAAGAAAAAACATCTCCCTAGAGAAATTTTTTGATGCTCCAACGCCTGTTCCGCCAGCCATAGGTATTAACGACATTGGTAAAAAATAGGCAATTGCATAGGTAGCAGCTTAGGCGGGATATGAGTACATCATAAATACAGAAAGAAGAGGGATCTATGCCACGCCCCACGCTTCTTTGAAATAATCGAACAGTAAATGTGGTTTTGATACAAGTGGTATTTTGAGAATTTTTTTTCAATGAAATTTTTGTTCGCTTTGCTCTTCGCTTTGCTCTTCGCTTTCTCTCTCCAAGGCCACTTTAAGGCTTGTTCTCATCCTTCTTCTCGCCCTCGGTAGACTGCTCGCTGGAAGAGGACTGCTCGGCGTTCTCGCTGCGGGCCTTGTGCATCTTGTCGAAGAGGTTCAGGGAAGCGACCTGGAGCTCATCGGTCTTCTCCTTGATCTCGGCGGCGGTGGCAGTGCTGTCGCCAGACTGGATCTTGGAGACGTACTCGCGGAGAGAGGCAATCTTCTCACGGAGACCGTCAGCCTCAGCCTTGTCGAGCTTGTCGGCGTACTCGTCGAGGGCACGCTCAGTGTCGTTCAGGACGCTGTCGGCGCGGTTGCTGGACTCGATGGCAGACTTGCGCTCCTTGTCAGACTCGGCGTACTTCTCGGAGTCCTCAACCATCTGCTGGATCTCGTTGTCAGAAAGACCAGATCCAGAAGCAATGGTGATGGACTGGTCCATGTTGGTGGACTTGTCCTTGGCGTGGACGTGGACAATGGAATCGGCGTCAATGTCGAAGGTGACCTCGATCTGAGGGACACCACGGCGAGCAGGAGGAATACCAACAAGCTGGAAGTTTCCGAGCAGCTTGTTGTCACGGACGAGCTCACGCTCACCCTGGAAGACCTTGATCTCGACGGCAGTCTGGGAGTCGGCGGCAGTGGAGAAGACCTGGGACTTCTTGGTAGGGATGGTGGTGTTTCGGTTGATCAGACGGGTGAAGACACCGCCCAGGGTCTCGATACCGAGAGACAGGGGGGTGACGTCGAGGAGAAGGAGATCCTTGACCTCACCAGAGAGAACAGCACCCTGGATAGCAGCACCCATGGCGACAGCCTCGTCAGGGTTGACGGACTTGGCGGGGTCACGTCCGAAGATGGACTTGACGGACTCGGCAACCTTGGGCATACGGGTCATACCACCAACCAGGATGACCTCCTGGATGTCCTTGGCCTGGAGACCGGCATCCTTGAGGGCCTTGCGGACGGGCTCGATGGTTCGGTTGATGAGAGGCTCAACCATCTTCTCAAGCTGGGAGCGGGTGAGCTTCAGGTTGATGTGCTTGGGGCCGGAAGCATCGGCAGTGATGAAGGGCAGGTTGATGTCGGTCTGGAGAGAGGAAGAAAGCTCAATCTTGGCCTTCTCAGCAGCCTCACGGATACGCTGGATAGCCATGCGATCGCCAGCAAGATCAAGGCCAGAGGTCTTCTTGAACTCGCCAACCATGTGGCGGACCAGGTGGATATCGAAATCCTCACCACCAAGGTGGGTGTCACCGTTGGTGGACTTGACCTCGAAGACACCGTTCTGGATCTCAAGGATAGAGATATCGAAAGTACCACCACCAAGATCGTAGACGGCGACAACGCGGTCGGCCTCCTTCTCAAGGCCATAGGCCAGGGCGGCAGCGGTAGGCTCGTTGACGACACGGAGGACGTTGAGACCGGCAATCTGACCGGCGTCCTTGGTGCTCTGACGCTGAGCATCGTTGAAGTAAGCGGGAACGGTAACAACGGCGTTCTTGACGGGCTTGGACAGGTAGGCCTCGGCGGTCTCCTTCATCTTGTTGAGGACGAAGCCACCAATCTGGGAGGGAGAGTACTTCTGGTCACGAGCAGAGACCCAGGCATCGCCGTTGGAGTGCTGGACGATCTTGTAGGGGACCTCCTTGATGTCACGCTGGACCTCAGCATCGCTGAACTTGCGACCGATCAATCGCTTGGTGGCGAAGAGGGTGTTCTCTGGGTTGACCACGGCCTGTCGCTTGGCAGCAACACCAACCAGTCGCTCGCCATCCTCGGCAAAGGCAACTACTGAAGGGGTGGTACGGGCACCTGGACGTCATCTGGTAAGCAAAATTGGACGATGGATGCGAGGGGGCAGTGGGAAGGGCTACTAACCTTCTGAGTTTTCAATGATGCGGGGTGTCTTGCCCTCCATGATGGCGACGGCGGAGTTTGTGGTTCCCAGGTCGATACCAATGACGGAACCCTGGACCTTGCCATCGCCCTCAGCAGCTGTTGACTCATAGCGAGCAAACTTTGAGACGAGAGGTGTTCTGGCAAAGGCCGCCGAGCGAGCGGCAATGGGAGTAGCTCGGGGAAGCTATTCGGAGGCACGTTAGCATGCATTCATGACGACGCAGATTCCTCGGCATTGTGTCACTTACAGCTCTGGAGAATCGCGCAGCCAACATGTCGAATGGAATTGAGGGTATACAATGGATAAACAGGGAAGAGGAAAAGAGGGAAAAGAGACACGCGATCTGGGAAGAGGTGTCTAGATATGGAGAAGACTGGATGGACAGCTGGAGAGGGAAATGGTGGAGAGAAGCGAATTTTTTTTCTTCTAGCCTTGGAAAAACCGCTCTGTGCTGCGACCGTCGGCCATAGAAGCCGAGAGAAAGAGGCAACAGGCAGTCCCGCAATCCCGGTCCCACCCGCCGCACCGGCACTGGCGGAACAAATGTTAGTCCGGGATGCTTTCACTCACTGATGGCGGCACATGCGGAGAAGAATATTGAATGGATGCTTGCTAGCAGAAAGAGAATTGGATGGATCACTGCAAGGACCTGGTGGGGACTGAATCGTGTTAGCGAAGGCTCCAAAGCCATCACGGACCGCGGGAGGATGAGAGAAGCTGAGCAGCATCGGCAAGTACTGGCCATGGCTCAGGCTACGATCGGCTCAAAGCGGAAGTTTCATTTACAACACTGGTATCCTCTATAACGTCTTGTGACTCGAGTAATTCCTGGCTTGAAGAAGGTAAGGTATCTAGATTCGATTCAAACAAGCTTGGACAGCTTCAATCATGGTGGTGACAAGGCTCCGGCATAGACAGACTTGGTGTCAATATTTGGCTGCATAAAAGGTTCAGCCAAAGCCGCGCCCCAAACCACCAAAATGGGTGTGGATTGGAAGAGAAAACACTCCTCAACTGTCATCAACTGCAAACCCCGCTAGCTGCCGTGTCCGATGACCTTGCCAATCAATATTGACCTTTTCCTCTTTTTCTTATTCTTATTCTTTTCTCAATGTTTGTTTCCTTTTTTACTTCCCCCTTTGCTTTTGGTGGTGTTACCTACCTAGTAGCACCTATCCATCTCCGGAATATTAGCAAACACTATAGCACCCGGTGGCGTGAAACAGGATGGATGCTTGCCACGCTCTATTGATGCACGTTTTATTGCCTGCTGGGTAGTGGAACGTCCTTGGTACTACCAACTGACTTGCTTGATAATGACCTGTAATTTCCCTACGATGCATGCTTGACGCTCTGCTACCTGAGCAACTGAGGTATTGGATACTTTGCAGGGGTCTTCGACAGGTCCAGAATCCAGTCTATGCATGCAGGGCGTCGAAGTGTTTCATTGATTAATGCAATAGACTACAATTTGAAGGTTTGGGTGGTGATCGGGTACTCAAAAACCAATAGATGCCCCCAAGTTTACTTGCATCAAGTATATGCACTGCACCCATCCATCGCCTGTTGCACACACCCTCACCTTGCAGCCTCAGACCGCAAATTCAAATCCTCCGGCAAAATCAAAGCGTTCGGTGAGTATTCGTAACTAATTCGTATCGATTACGGCGTGCGTATGAATGTGTTTAAATGCTTAGTAGGGCAACTCTGTTTCTCATCAGATCAGAAAAGCTTCATGTCATTGAATCATCGAACCGACAGACGTCATCTACCCACTCCACTCTCACCCATTGTGTCTTATCCGGGGAGCCGCCATAGCGCTGTTGCTCGGACTCTGATTCAGGTACAGGGTACCTGTGCGCCGTTCCAGCGGTCTTGCTGGGGGCGATAAGGCGCCGATGCAGCCTGAAAGTACCCTGTACTCCGCTGTAAGTGCAACTCCACGGGTCGCACGTCCACCTGCAGACTGTGCTGGGAATAAGCCACCTCCATCTCAGCCCGTTGTTTTGCTTCTTCCTCAGAACCCAATCCCATCACGACCTTCTCCTCACGCCATCTCCCTCCTCTCCTCCTCCGCCCATTTCAACTCGCATCTCGCACCAGCATCCTCGCACTTCCAAGTCCGGACACTCCCTTTGCTTGGAGCATTGACTCGGCTTTCCGGCGCTTCTCGAGGCACTCAACCACATCATCCCATCCATCACCACTCGAACGTGCTTCCAGCCTGTGCCTGTGCCTGGCTACCCCCTTTGGGTGCTGCAACGCAGCTGACCCCCTTGGCCATTGAGCCCCAACTCATTGCACCGACGGATTACCGGCAGACGACGCTACTATGGCTCGTAAGGACGATGCCTCGTGAGCGAATCCCCCTGTCATGCTGCCTAAGCTTCGTTGCTGTGCTGTTGCTAATCATTTCGACGTTGGATGGTTGTGCAGATATTATACTTCCGATCGCCTCATCTCCAGGATCCAACGAACGCACTTCCGGGTCCCTGTTCGCTCACAGTATGTCAACACATGGCTATACCTATCCAGCTTTCCGCAATTATCCATCTACATTTGCTAATCAAGATGTTTTCATCGCTATCTAGACATTGGCAGCTGCGGTCCCTCATAAGTGCCGAAAACAAACACAACCTCTTCTATCCCGGTGGAGTTGGAAGCCGCCAGATCCAGCGGCTCAACACCCTAGCTCGCAGCTGCGAAACGATCAAGCACCTCACATTTGCGCCGCGGTGTCTGGTCGCCGAAAATGGATGGCTGTGCTGCGGAAGCGAGACGGGCGAGTTTGTGGCTATAAGGCTTGAGGGAGAAGGAGGTCGTGCCATCGAGAACCCTCAGGACACAGCTGCTAGCTCAGATTCTGATGCCGGGCCTTCTCTGGGCAATGAGAGCTCCACGACCTCGCCCGAGGAAGCTGCGCTCAATATGCTTACAGCTGCTGCTCAACAGTCAGCCAAGGTGACAGCAAAGAGCATGAAGCTTGCCAAGGAGCGAGTCAATTGCATCACCCTCTGGTTTCCTCCCCCCAGCGGGCAAGGTTTGCCCATTGACGGCCGTGCTTACACGGAACCCGTGGCAGTTCTCGCCAACAATGATCGGACCGTGACGCTTGTCAGCCTGGTTGACTTTGAGCAAAAAGAATTGACCGAACCCCTGGACGTTGTCCGCTACCCCGACTTCGTCAACAGGGCCATCATCTCACCTGATGGGCGACTCCTGGTGGCCATCTTGGATGACCCGTATCTATACGTCCACCAGCGAGTTGGAGCCTTCCCGGGCAAGTGGGAACTCAAGCAGAGGATTCTTCTCAAAAGCCAGAAAAAAGATGACAAGACGGATAGCCGTGGGAGTTTCGCGGCATCGTTTTCTACGTCTGGCGGCTACCTCGCCATTGGAACTCAGCACGGTACCATTTCGATATTCAACGCGACGCAGTTGACCGACGAGACGGTTGATCCCCTCATCACGACGTTCCAGTCTTCGCGGCCCAACAGCGGACCAGGAGCCATTCGAGACATGGCGTTCTGCCCGGGACCGTATGATCTTTTGGCATGGACTGAGGATCGTGGCCGCGTTGGCATCGCCGACGTAAGACACAACTTTATGGTTCGGCAGATTATTGATCTCAACAAAGAGTCTGAGTATGAGCATATCAACATATTCGACACCCAGACCATTGACCCCCGATTGCTGGAAACACGCATGACGAGGGGGGAGCCCTTGAACCCTCCTATTTCAGCAGCCAATTTCTTCAGTGCCCAGATGCTGCACCAGCCACTGACGCCAGCTGAGACTAGAGTTCTTGAAGCCATCCAGAGCGAACGTCGGCGCCGAGAGAGGCCAAACGCTCAACCCGGCGACGAGCGAGGGTCCGCGGCTGCGACGGGCTGGATAGGAGGAACCGGAGCCACACCCACGGCAACATCTTCCTTCACCACCCGGGCCCGTCAAGGCACGGTTCAGACTCCCAACGACTTGCTCAATCTCTACAGAGACCATCGGGAACGGGCCCAAGAGCGCGTACGAAATGCCCGCCAGCTTATGCGTGAAACCAGCCAAGGTGGTGGCGGTCGGGCTGAGCAGCGATGGATCGACCGTATCAACGAGACCATGGCTGCCCTGCGGGACCAACGGGACAGGCAAGACTCATCATATCTTTCCGTTCTGGAGATTCTCCAGGCTCGGGAACGGCCCTCGGCAGACGCCAGCACTTCTGAAGAGCGCCCGGTTCCACCTCAGGCGGCCAGTCGCTGGGAGGAGAGCGCCGTACGAGGGACGCTGGCACCAGACCACGGCGTCTTTGAGGTTCCTCCCTCACCGGACAACACATCGGGGCTCTCTTGGAGCCAGGACGGCACCGTACTGTAAGTTCTGATCAATGGCCTAACTAGCTCTCCTTAGACGATTATACTATGAAAACAGATACTAACGCAAAATGCTCTATTTAGCTTCATTGGTGCTCAGAATGGCATCTACCAACTACGTGTTGACCTCTCTGCCAGACAGTATTGCAACAGTATAACCCTGCGCTGAACCAGTACTCTCTACCAAAGAAGGAAACGAGAGGCGCCCCATCGCAAAAGGGATCCATATCATCACAGATTAATGCATTTTGCAAGTATAACAAGGATCGGTTGGCGTTGGCACTTGAGGCTTTCAATGTCTAGGCGCGGCAATGTTGCCCAATTTGGACAATAACCCAGGGAAAAGTTATCAGGACCCTCTTTGCGCCTCTGTATGCTTTTCTTTACTTTTCCTTTTATTATTCTTCCTTCTCATTTCTTTCCTCCTCCATTTTACTTCACTCTTTTTTAATGGTCTCTGGGATGAATGGTTTACGAAACGGAAATCAAGCTGGGTGTTTGGGCATTGACATTGTCTTTTTTCTTCTTCCCTTCTTACATGGTTCTTTTCCTCCTTCTCTTGTTTCTTTTTTCAACCTCTTTGGCATGGGATAATTGATCTGCACAGGGGTGGGAGTATGCTTTTCTTTTCTTTTTTTTCTTCTTTTTTCTAACGCGCCGTTTTGCTTTCTGATGCTCTTTTGGCCAAAATCTGGATGGGTCCAGTCCACCTGTCGCTGCAGACTTGTTGCAGGATTCGCTTTTTTGCTTGTGTATGATATCCGGTCTAAATATGGAAATTGCATGGTTTTCTCTTTTTTCTTCTTCTTCTATTTAAAATGAAGTAATGGTATCGTGGTGAAAGAATTCATTGGCTTGAGATGTAAGTGATATATCCTATGTGCTCGCTTGGCCATGTAGAAGCCCATGTACCATTTCTGCTATGGCAAGGCTGCTTGTCAACCCGGGGCTTTCGATACCCAGCAGATTCACCCAGCCTTCGTAGCCTTGTTCCTTTCTGACGATGAAGTCCTCGAAACCCTTGTCCGTTGCCGACGCCGCGCCCTTTGAAGCCAGCTTGGGCCGCATACCTGCGTAGTCGGCCACCAGGGCGCTGGCATCGACTTCCGGGAGATACTTTTTGATTTCGGCAACGGCCTGCTGCAGCCGTGAGGCGTTGGCAGTGAGATTGTTCGGGTCGTCCACCCACTCGACGTCCGGGCCGAAGCGGATCCGTCCGGCCAGGTCGATGGTGAGATGCGTGCCGAGTCCGCTGGCGCCGGGCTCGGGGGCCGGGTATATGAGGCGGGAGATTTTGGGGCGAGAGGCCGAGTAGGAGAAGTAGTTGCCCTTTGCGTAGAAGAGCTGCTTGCGCTGCGAGGGGGGCACAATCATGTTGTGGACGGCGACGGAGCCGAGGCCGGCGGCGTTGATGAGATGCGTGCCGAGTCCGCTGGCGCCGGGCTCGGGGGCCGGGTATATGAGGCGGGAGATTTTGGGGCGAGAGGCCGAGTAGGAGAAGTAGTTGCCCT
>PNRQ01000318.1:0-32726 GCA_003439915.1 Trichoderma atrobrunneum | reverse complement strand
CGTCGTGGCCAACTGCTCGGGCTACGGCGTCATCGGCGCCTGCGAGGACCAGGACGAGCACGACCTGCGCAACCAGTTTGAGACAAACTTCATGGGCACGCTGCACATCATCCACGCCACGCTGCCCTACTTCCGCCGCCAGCAGGCCGGCCGCTACCTCATCTTCAGCTCAACGTCCGGAGCGCTGGGAGTCCCCGGATTAGGGCCCTATTGCGCCTCCAAGTACGCCGTCGAAGGACTGATTGAGGCTCTACTGTACGAGACGGACGCCTTCCACGTCAAGGCGACGCTCATCGAGCCCGGCCTGGTGCGGCGCGACGAGCCCGACTCGGACACCAACCCGCTGCCGACCTGGGGCCATTTCTTCATCAAGCCGCCCAGCGAGCATTATTCGACCTCGACATCACCGGCCCTCCACGCAAAGCGCATGGTGCAGTGGCTGGGCGATCGCCAGCCCACCAGCGCCGTCAAATGTGCTGAGCTGGTCTGGCAGCTGGGCCACTGCTCGTATCCGCCATTGAGGCTGCTGTTGGGCAGCTACGCCATCGAGAGCATCAGGGACCGCATGCGATCCATCACGGAGGAGCTCGAGGACTGGAAGCACCTCAACTTTGCGACGATACCGGACTCGGATCAGGGCAACGACGAGATGGAAGTCACTGCTGACTCTTCTGCAGCTGGGTGAAGGCGCATGTTTATGAGTCTCTATCTATCTATCTTTACACGGTTTGGAGTCTGGATTGCAGGTTTTATTTCACTTTGCTTTACTTTGCTTTGCTTCTCTTATCAAAAATAGTCTTGTCTACCTCACATTGTATATAACAACTGTAACTGTATACCCTCACACACTGCTCGTACCCAGCAATTGGAGCACCAAAACAGGTCCCCAATTTAAACAATTTTAGCACCCGTTTAAGCCAGCAAAATGCTGTAGCTTAAACTCAACTAGCGCCGATACGGAAATTCTGCTCCCGAAATCATGCAACGCCTGAAACTTTTTTCCACTTCAGTCCATTCATTCTGTTTGCTGCTGATAAGATGATTAGAGGCAACTAACAGAGGAAGAAGTAAAAGAAAAAAGAAAAAAGAACAAAGAAAAAAAAGAGAAAAAAAAGGAAAAGGAAGAAGAAAGAGAAGAATTGAGTTACAGGCAGCATAGATGCAACGACTCACCGTAGCAAAGCAATCTTCTCTACGGCCTCGCGTCGTCTTCTCTGGCATCCAGCCCACCGGAGTGCCGCATCTGGGCAATTATGTTGGGGCTCTGAGGCAATGGGTCAATCTGCAGCGCGACGAGCAACCCTCGACCAAGCTGATCTACTCCATCGTTGACCTCCATGCCATCACCGTGCCGCAGAAGCCCGAGACGCTGAGGCAGCGCAAGAGAGAAGTTCTGGCCGCCCTCCTTGCCATTGGCCTGGATCCCGAGCGATGCACCATCTTTTACCAGTCTTCCGTTGGTTCTTTCTTTTCCTAGTCCAATCGTTGCTGCGAATCATGAAATAACGTTGCTCTGTAGGTGCCGGCTCACTCTGAGCTCATGTGGATTCTTGCTTGTACTGCCTCCGTAGGATATCTGTCGAGAATGACACAGTGGAAGGTAGATAGAACCTCAAAACTGGCCCTCAAACAAAGTTCCCTGTTGACATTGAAACCCGCCTCAGAGCAAACTCAGCCTGGCCTCATCCTCAACGCTGGAGAACAAATCTGTCGGCTCCAGGCTGAAGCTGGGCTTATTTTCGTATCCCGTGCTGCAGGCCGCTGATATCCTCGTCCATCGGTAAGCCTGGCAATATGTCTCTCCCAGATCAGATCAAAAACATTGGCTGATGCGTTTTACCTCAAGGGCTACTCATGTGCCCGTCGGCCATGACCAGCAGCAACACCTGGAGTTTGCGCGTGAATGTGTCACAAACTTCAACCATGCGTATGGAAGCCATCTCGTCCAGCCGGAAACCATCGTCTGTATGCTTCATCCATCACCCCTTCCCTTCCCTTTCCCCTTTCCCCTTTCCCCTTAACCTACAGCCAGCTCACTGAAAGAACAGCCCCTGCCCAGCGCATCATGTCTTTGACGGAACCTACAAGTAAAATGTCAAAGTCTCACGAAGCACAGCGGTCCAGAATCTTAATCACCGATTCGCCGCAAGACATTCGCTCCAAGATTGCCACCGCCCTGACAGACTCAACCCCAGGAATCTCCTATGATCCCGCTACACGCCCAGGCATCTCCAACTTGCTGGAAATCTTCTCAGTCTTTGATACAGAAAGCCGCAGCCCGGCTCAGTTAGCTCAAGCATATGCTGATGCATCACCCAAAATCTTCAAAGAAGCAGTTGCAGATGCGCTATTGACCGGATTACAAGGCATTCGGGAGCGATATCTCGATTTAAGTGCAAACGATTCGTACCTTGATAAGATAGAGCAACACGGTGCACGTAAAGCCCAGGAAAGTGCAAAGGAAACGATGGACATCGTGAGAACTGCAGTTGGGCTGTAAAAAGTCTTTCGGGGGTATCAGCGTCTTGAATTTTTTGCACGTCATATTTCCTTGTCCGTTGAGTGTAAGACCACCCTGTATAGTATAGGCATGTATGAGTATGATAGCGACTAAGTCGCCAATATTGATTTGGCCAGCCACACTCGGCACAGAACATAACATGGGGGTAAACATGTGATTGCATATCTATGGTATTGTGTATCTTTTGCTTCTCTTTCTATCCTGTCACGGAATCATGACCAACCCAGGCCATCGTTGACTTATGATGCGTATGCAAAGTTGGCACCCCTCGCGGATAACCAGAAATCTCTGACGACCTGATTTGTCGTTCGAGAGCCTCTAAGACTACAGATGAGTTAGCACAGCCGTTATGAATGAAGCCCATAATGTATATAATGTACCTGATGATTTTCTTCACAAAGAGCGACTTCTGCTCTGCAGAAACCTTTTCGCTCGGGAATGAAGGATGGTTAAGCCCGGACTGGAGCCAGTCTTTTGCCATTGGGTATCTGGTCACAAGCTTCCTCAAGGGTTCACACAGTCGATCTAGCTCACTACGTAGGGCATTGCCTCCAATGTTTCGGGCAAGGGATTGGCCAAGCAATGGCCCTAGAGTGTCCATAGCCCTCTGGAAAGTGTTCTGAAGCTCTTCTTCATCTCCTCGCGTGCCGACAAACGCAGTCTATCAACGTTTTAGCAAGCTGCAAGATGCCACAATCATGCATAGCAGGGGGGCATTCAAGAATTGCCTACCCAAAATTCAGCGGCCGCTGCCTTGGGCAACGGCTCCTTTCCATCCAAAACTTGCAATGTGAACAGGAAAAAGAACTCGATTGCGTCTGATGGTTGAAGTCCGATAAAAGTAGCAGGGCTCCTTGTCAGCAGCCGACTCACAAGATCAATGCCGTTCTGCACAAGTTCAGGCTCTGCTCCAGGTTCTGCTCTTATATGTTAATACAGGGTGTTGTCATTTTGAGGTGAAATTCATCGAGCCTCTTACCGGGAAGCTGTTTCAACAGGCCAATTACCCAAACGAGGACCTCTGAGAGTATCTTGTGATACTGGCCTATCGTGTGAGGAGAGAGGGAACTAACAAACGAACACGCCATGCTGACAATAATGCCAATTCTAGGTGTGTCTTTTGAATGTCCCACCAGAAAAGCTACTATATCATCAGGGGTGAGAACGAACGGCCCTGGCTCGGTTTCAGAGAAGCCGCTGCGAAGAACGCTGCATATTAGCTCCGTAACTTCCGAACTTCCCTTGAATACGTTCTGGATCTCGACGATGATGCCTATAACTTGTTTCTGAAGCTCAACCAGTTTAGGCGTTTGTACCTTCTGAGGAGATACAGCCTCGAGATCAATGGAGAACTCTGGAGGTGACTGCAGGCCCTTTCCCATGCTTGCTAGACACCTCAGGGCCCTCAGCGCAATATGCAAGCCAATGTGTTCTTGGGGAGCGATATCAGGACAGGGCATCTCCATTTGGTGCGGTACCGCTTCATCATTGGTGATATTTACCAGTGTCAAGGATTTTTGCACATCGTCTTGTATGAAAGCAAGTAACCCTGAACAAGCGGCATACCTCTCGTCGTCTTCTGGATTAGCTTGAGCAATGGACGCAAGCGCACCAACAATCTTTTCACGAGAAATGCAATCGAGTGACGCTGTAGCAATCAACTTCTGATACTCGGCCAGTAGATTATCCATTTCGGGGTAGAGATGTAACCGACAAGATGAGCAGAGTCGATGGATGGACTTGGATGCTGGCAAGGCCATTGAGTGATCTGACACCTCTTTGAATAACAGACTGAGCGCAGTTGGAAGAAGGTGAGTGTTCCTTTCAAAGTATTCTGTGTACTGCTCGATCAGGGTGAGGCAAGTCTGCCTAAGTCGAGCTGGTATGTTTTTCTGACCACTTCGAAGTGCTGAAAACAGTGGTGATGAAAAGACAGCAGCGAGGGAGCTATCACAGCGCGGGTCTTCTTGACTGCAGTCTGCCAAACCTCCTAGGCAGAATATAGCCGACTCCAATTCCAGCCAAGAGGAATTTGCCAAGGTGGATAGTATCAATGAGGAGAAAGTCTCGACGAGTTTCGGTCCTATCAAGACGTAGACGGCTTGCAGGAAGTCCACCACATCTTTTCTGGCATCGTTGAAGCCAACACGATCAACCGAGTCCCATGAGTGAAATTCATCTGCTGGTGGATAGATGATCTTCTTCCATGCGTGCGACGTTGCTTGAAAGATGTATGGAATCATGATTGTGGTTAGTGAACTTGCCGAGGTTGATTCCATCTCCATATCTGACACGAATTCCGTGAATGTCGACCAAAATTCAATGGCGGGGACGAAAATCTTGTTCTCAGCAACGGGGTAGCCATCAGCCGCAAGCAGACCGCATAATCTAGACAGTATATTCCGGTTTTGGTCGTTGTCGTCTTGAATTAGGATTTGTATCCTAGCTTCGCCAAAAGCGAGAAGTACGTATCCGAGCTGCGTTGCCTCAAAATCACCATCTCCTTGGATTAACTGGTCGTAGAGGTTATGAAACCACGCCGTATCGAGGACGTTGGAAAGCGCCGTGTAGTGCTGCTCGGTGAACAGAGAAGGCCAATTGAAGAGCACATCAATAAGTAATTCCGCGGCTGCATTGTACAAGTCTTCTACCATCAACGCGTTGATGGAGCCTCCGATGAGGGGACGTAGGGAGTCGGCGATGTAACTGTTTCGTGCTGATGTTTTTTGAGCAAAGTTGACCCAGGACTGGCAGGCAGACATCTATTAGCTTCCCTGCATCGCTTGATACACATAACCAGACATGTGGCTACCCACCTGAAGACACCTCAGCGCATCTTGTTTGACCTCCGGAGAAGTACCATCTCGGCTCATGCACATGGTGATGAGCGTTACAGAATCCGCAGTGTTTGCGAGAACCGAGTCGTAGAGTCCGACGCTGGTTCAGGTTAGTGACGCCCGAACATAGCTACGGCGGGGGGTGAGTTGCGTACTTGCTTGCAGCGTTCAGGTCGATACGAGCAACATCTTCGAGAATGTTGCTAATTACCAAGATGGCCGCATGTAAATGGACTCCCGTAAGACTTTCTGATATGGCGTTAAAGTCCACAGATTCATCGATTGTGCCAGGCTGCCAGGCTCGATTTGATGCCAGGCTAACCAGAAGATGAAAGATGTAGCGGCTGCATAGTCGGTGGAAATATAGGAAATAGGTGGACAAGGCAGATGAAAGCTTCCGTACGACAAGCGATCCCGTCTTTTGTTGCACGGCCCCTATGTACCATTCCAAGAGCGAGACGAGGAGCTCTGTGGCATCGCTATCGGTAAGAGACGCACTGGTCGAGGTCAGCCATGAAGTTCAGGTCACAATGGATCGAACGGCCAACATGCCTTTCGGTATTCAGCTTAACGATGATGGTGAGCGCGCCGAAAAACTTGACTTTCTCGTCTGGGCGCCCAAGCAGGTGGTGGGCGAGCGACCATGCTTGTGGTGAACCTTGTAACCGTGATAACGTTGCCTGTGTCTTGGAAATCGTGCTGGGTGAAGCTGGTTCATAGAGAGAAAGAATCAGCTTTGCCACAATTAGCAGTGATGCTTTCAACGAATACCAACCTTCCCAGGAAGAGGGCTACAAGAACTTACCGATTCAACTTGCTCGACTTCAGAAGGAAGAAGCTCATCTTGCATCGTGACGAATTTCTGGCGAGGCCACACGGAGAAAAGTTCCACACGGTTCACCAGGCCACGATTGGGTAGCTAGCGGCGCGGAAGTATCATGGCACACAGGTTTCTGCGCAAATATGACCGAGATTGATTGATATCAACTGGCGCGAAGCTCCGATATTGCACGGCAAAGCGATTTACCTCCTCGCTATCATAAGCTCCATGATCTAACGTCACATGTCGCCTAGTAAATATTTACTACCTGGATAAGTAACATTACATAAGCGGCCAGGAATGTTTTGCCCTAGTTGAGTTTAGCTATTCTTTAATTATTGTGTTTTTTCTCAAATATAGCTATTTTATTTCTTATACTCCTCTAGGATTGATTATATTCTACTTTGTTTAATCATTTTGAATTTCTTTTACCAAAAATAACGTCTTCGAGTTATAATGTGATTTTTAAATTGTTCATTTTTTCTCTTATTTGTTCTTGTAGTCTATATTCAGTATGTGGTCCTTGGCCTCTTGGTCCAACACATTTCGTTAATTCTTATTTACACATGTTTGCTAGGCTGTAGTTTAATCTAGCGGGGTGCCCTGTGTGTGGACACCAGAAGAGGAAAGTCTCGCTTTCGTCGTTGATTACAGCACGTTTACAGCAGCGACATCTCTTCCCGCTGCACCCACCATATCGTCAATGTCCGTGGTGGAATCTTCTGTTCTGCGACCCTCGAATAGCCTCCTCCACCAGCTTGGGGGGTCTAATGGCTTGGAGCCATTGTGAAGCGGTGGGTATACGTCGTTGAAGAAGTACCAAATGTGGCCAATGACAACACCCATGATCTCGTCCCTGGGGATTGTGCCGTGCATAAACAAGCTGAAGGCCATCAGCACCCACGGTAGGTACGGAGCCGTAAAGACGAGCAAGCCAAGGAAGCTCAGCCTGGTGTCGGGGTTACGGCGAGACCAGATGTAAACGAGGGTAGAGGAGAGAGGGTGCCCGAGGAATGGCATTGAAACCAGTGGCGACAGTACGATGAGGCTCGCCATGGCGTAGACAAGAAGCCATGAGAAATATGCGGCCGATCTACCTGATGACTCCTCAAGCAGCCGCGCATAGCGTTGTAGGAAGTATATGTGAAAGAGCAGGTCGAGTGAAAACGGACCGAAGTAGAGAAACGTTGTCAACAGTCGCCAGTACTGCAAGTTCCATCGTTAGTTGGGAAATGCGAAGAAATAGTAGTGAATAGAGGCGCGACCAACCTGTGACTTGATAAAAACGGCTCTGAAGCTATAGAATAGCTGAAACGGCGTCACCATGTGGCACTGGACGAGGGCGCTTGTCAAGACCGTGGCCGCCGTCCACCATCGCGTGCACACAGGCATCTCCCAGAACCATGCTTCCAGTGGGAGGCGATCGCCGCCGATGACTTGATCCATAGGGAAATGATGTGAATGATGGCCGCAATCGATGCTGAACTCGCCCGCGATGCGATTGTCGGATGCAAATCAAGAAGGGCTGAGGTGGCCTTTGACAGGCAACATAAGCCGGCTGTACATTAAGTTACCTGGCATGCGATGTCATGTTGCACCATTGCCACATCTGTTAGTTGGGATACAGACATTAGTAAGTTGAAGATCCACAGTTGATTAGCCAAATTGATGAGACCACCGTGTTAATACTCCTGCTGCACGTGCGCTGCGTTGTGCCTGTAAATCCGGCTATTATTCATACATCGTGGAAACTGCTTTGTATCGAACAATAAATTCATAAACTAAATTAATAAGAACACTTGTATTTGATCGTATATATCGCTTCATAAACTCAAGAAGCAATACATCTCTTGGTTACTTTCACAGCATACCTAGGTACTGAACGACCCTGGCTCGCGGAAGCTTTAACACAAACACCTGCTATCCATTTATAGACATTTACTTTCCTAAAGCCGCCTAGCTGCCACTCAAGCACTTGCGTCTGCCAATATTAGTACAGTGTACTCAATAGGAAGTCGCAGCTAATGCGGAGAAGGTGGTTTACACCAGGCTTGCCAGGGATGATGGAGTCAACCGCCTAGCAGGATTCCAGACCAGTACCTGATATTGCCACTGCTTGACCTTGAATAACCTCCAGGTGCCTTTTTATCAATGACTTGCCATATATTTTACCATGACCCTCCCCTCGTGTATCTGGCACGGTGGTCTTACTCTTCTTCTCCTTTTAAGCGGCCCTGTGCAGGCTAACTCGAAAGCCGCTCCCCAGAGTGCGCCTGGCCAATGCGACGCTCGTACCATCAACTACATCACGCACGCGCTGCCGTCGCTATGCCTCAAGACATCATGGACGGACTCAATACCGGCTCCGACCAAGATTTCCGTCACAGGCGACTACTATGATGCTGCCGAGCGTGTTACACAGCCCGTTGTGGAGGAGGAGGCCTCGCCGACTGAAGCCATACAAAACGACACGTTGACCAAGACAACCGCGAGCGATACCTTTGCGACGCCTTTCATGTCATTTGAGGACTGGAAGGAGATGATGCTAAAGGAGACTGGACAAGACCCTCAAGACCTGCACCTTCGGAACTCAAGCGGGCGCCAGAAAGGAGACCGACCATCCCACGACGTGGAAGAGGGACTGGGAGAAGAAGGAGAAATATCTTTGACCTTTGATGATTACGGTGATGGAGAAGGAACTCGAACCGGAACCTACGCGGAACCGGCAAACTCGAATAAGGGCGATGATGTTGACGAGGCTCTGGTGTCCAAGGATGGGAAAGCGCCCATCTACCGAAGCAAAGACGCCGGACAAACTTGCAAGGAACGCTTCTCATACTCGTCCTTCGATGCGGGCGCCACCGTTTTGAAAGCAGGTCCACAAGCCAAAAACGCAAAAGCAATCCTAGTAGAAAACAAGGACTCTTACATGCTGCTTGAATGCGCCGCGCAAAACAAGTATGTCATCGTCGAGCTTAGTGACGATATCCTCATCGACACAATCGTCATCGCCAATTTCGAATTCTTCTCTAGCATGGTTCGTCATTTCAGGGTCAGTGTGAGTGACCGATATCCTGTGAAGATAGAGAAATGGAGAGAGATTGGAATATTTGAAGCCGCAAACTCTCGTGACATTCAGGCATTCCTTGTACAGAACCCTCAGATCTGGGCGAAATATATCAGGCTTGAATTCATTACACATTACGGGAACGAGTACTACTGCCCAGTTTCGTTACTGCGAGTACATGGCTCGAGAATGCTTGACTCTTGGAAAGATAGTGAGACGGGTCGAGAAGATGACGCTCATGAAGAGGAGGAGGAAGTTGAGGAAGAAGAGGTTCTCTCGGTTACCGCTACTACTGTTATGTCACCATCCGCGGCTGTTGAAACCACTGTCGAGGCCAAAACCGACGAGGAGACTATTCCAGCTCCCGTTAGCACCTCTCTACCGCCATTAGTCGAAGATCCCTTCTACCTCTTGACAGCCACATGCGCTGCATCTCCAACGGTGGTAGCTGATGGAAAATCAGGGAGTCCGGGTTCCGCAAGCACTAGCGAGGGGGTCAAACCTCAGAGCAAAGATGGTGCCATGGAATCAAATCCTGTATCTCCGGATTCTCCAAGATCAAATGCTACACAAGCGCGTGATCCTTCTACTATACCGCCGTTGAAACAGACGGATCCTTCCAAACCAGCTGTCGAGAATGCCCAAGTCCCGGTTGAGCCCGTAGACTCCACTGGGACGGGCTCCGGGACAGGCTCCGGGACAGGAAAGCCTCGAAGTACCTCAAGTGCTTCCACTGCTACGCCAACCGTGCAGGGAAGTTTCTTCAACTCCATCACCAAGCGCCTGCAGCAGGTTGAATCCAATCTCACCCTGTCTCTCAAATACGTCGAGGACCAGTCGCGGCTCATGCAGGATGCGCTGCAGAAAACCGAACAGAAGCAAGTGTCTAAGCTCACTCGTTTCCTCGGAGATCTCAACTCCACCGTACTCGCCGAGATGCGCAATGTGCGCGAGCAGTATGAGCAGATTTGGCAATCCACCGTCCTGGCTCTCGAAAGTCAGCGGGAGCAGTCTGAGCGTGACATTGTCGCGCTGAGCACAAGGCTGAATCTGCTGGCCGACGAAGTTGTTTTTCAGAAGCGCATGGCCATAGTGCAGGCCATCCTCCTACTCTCCTGCTTGTTCCTCGTCATCTTCTCTCGGGGCGTCCCCATTCCTTATCTTGCCGCCTTGCAGGAACAAGCTGCCGGGATTGCATATACCTCGCCGCCGCCGTATTCTGGTCATGGATCTCATGGCTTTTATAAACCTGATCCGGGCGTCCAAGCAGACGAACAGCCGGTGCCGAGCCATATTCCAGTTGTCAGTGTCTCCTCATTTGAAGCTGCACCAAACGTGCCGAGTAAACGAATGACGTTCTCCTCCCTGGAGACGACTGAATCCCACCAGCCAATTCGTGAAGCCGGCCAAAAGGAGCTTCCACGGCGGCATCCCTCTCTTGGAACGCCAGGATCTCAAAATGATGACAATTATTCAGACATACACCATCCAGATCACGAGTCACGCTTTCACCCCCTCCGCCATCCAGCTCCAAACCATCTAAACACACCCCGAAAACCCCTTCCTTCTCTCCCTGAACATTTGGTATCGAATCAGGACTCATAACATAAGGTAGATATTTCTAGTAACAGGTACCAGTTACTTGGTTAGCGGTCGATGCTCTCATGAGCGCTGTATTAGTTAGTGCTACTGGGATTTTAGATGTCAGCCTCATGGCAATGATATTAAGCGTTTTTACTTTCTCGAACAAAATGTGTATTGAACTATGAACGGACTCTTGTCTCTCTGTCTGTCAAACTACGTGTTCTCATCTCACCACGTGAAATCATGGTTATCAACCGAAATATAGCAATTGCGTTGTGCGTAACGAGAAAAAAGAGGGGAAAAAACAATCATCACAAATGGGATCAGTAAACTTCAATGTCGCAAAATAGTCGAGAGTCCTTTGCCAACAAGGGGCAAGTTAGTTCGTCATAGCTTCACTCACTGGGTCGTGCTGCCGTAAAGATGCTGAATGGCCGTCTCATAGTCGTACTCCTCAAGGGCTGCAAGACGAGTGCCTCGGTCATATTGGGATCGCCGGCGCCGTTGCTCATCACGAAAATGCTGTCCAGCATTGGGCGTGAATAGTCCTGCAAGGAGTCAGTTTAAGATACCTGGAAACAGGCACAAGTGTATAACTCACCAACATGCTCAGCATTTTCGCAGCTTCGCTTCATCTTTGACTGGTTGTCAGGTTCGGGGAACGGCTCTTCCTGTCCGGCAAGGTCTGGCATTGGTCCATTAGAGGTATAATAAAGCTTGTCTTAGTTAGCTATTGTCTCACGTAGTAATATCCTGGGGAAAGGTTCGGAAAACGCTTACCTTGGGGCGATAGTGCGGAGCCTCCAACATCACAGAACTGTTTCGAAACTTCTGCACCAAGCAATCCTTTCCCTGGATAGCTGCACGATTTGGTCAGCATAACGAGTCACAAGACACTGCTGAGACCAACTTACTGGCATATGAGATCTCTGCCACCTTGTCGCTTTTGAAGCAGTTCCTATATCAAGTGTCAATGTGTTAGAAAATCAGTAAAAGACCAATGAGGGAGCATACCAGCGTTGGTTTCCGCGAGCGTTGACAAACTGGGTCAATGAAGTCAGTACCAGCCCTCACAAAATCCACTGATTGTGTTCAAATTGTACTGACATCGATTATATCCAGAGGCTACGAGCAGAAGTTAGTGAATGGTAGAATCGAATGAGGGACACGAGACTCACGTCTACAAAGTTAATGAATGCATATCCGACACTGCACCAAGCCATTAGTACTTGCAAAGCTTGCATGAACCAAAGTTGCGATGACTTACTTGCAGTCGTTGGCAAAATCGATGCGAAGGTACATAAAATCGTACTTTCCCCAACTAGACTCATCAATGATTCTTTTCAGCATGGCTTGATCTACCTTGTTGGGAATGTTGCGAAGCATAATCTGCAGGAAAGAAGTCAGCCAGATTTCGGAGCTATATACTAGATGAGCCTACCGTAGTGCGGACGTCGATGCCGTCGCGGATACGATTGATGTCAACATGGTTGTGATGAGTCGTGGTGCTATGATAGGTGGATCGGCTGATCCTCATAGCATTCTGTCGGCGAGCGTCTGCTCGTTCGGCGGCACCCGAAAAGGCCCTCGAAGGACTGTAGCTGTTATGGGCGGTTAGAGCCGGGGAGGGTGGCGTTTGATACAAAGTTCCGAAGATGGGATACTGCGGAGCAAACGGGGTCAATGGGCTTCCTGAACCTGTCTGTGCCGCCGGGAGGAAGGAGGAATCCAGCATATACGGTACAGCTGGGGTAAATGGCGCCTGGAACATGAAAGGGTACATGGCAATAGGTGCGTTGTAGTGTGGATCACCCTGACCAGTTTGAGAGGAGTTGGAGCTCACAGAGCCAAACCGCTGGTCTGGATCATCTGGCCTTTTGCTGACAGCCATCTCCTCTACTGCTTCGGTGAGCGCAGCTGTAGAGTAGGCATCGACGTTGTATGCCGATGCGAAGAGCTGAATACCCTAAGTGATTTCAAAGATTAATATGAATGCTCGTCGTAACGTTAAGGAGAATGACAAACCTCTGTGGAGATACCACCGCTGCAAGCTTGTATGACAGGAAAGGCGGCAGTGGTGTCACAAAACTCAGCAACAGCTCTGAAAGAGCCGTTTGGGAAAGTAGCCTGCTTGACAAAAGCAAATAGGCGGCCATGCGATTGCAAGAATCGATGAGCCAAACCCATAGTGTGGGCCGGGTCAACAACAGCTCCTGGAGGAACCACAGCAAAGACCATAATCTGACCTGTGTGAGAGATGCCGGCTGCATAGTTAGCAAATCTATCCAACCGAGTCGGATGACAGGGTCCTAACATACCTGCACTCTGTCCCATCTCCATGTGGTTGCCTTGGGACTGGGCACTACGTGTCGGATTGGCAAAGGCAACTTTCCAGTCTTTATCAGCTTGATGAAGCTTCGTCTGTGAGGCACAAGCATCTCTGATGTCTGTAAAGTACACAAAGACACCGCTGCCGTGAGCCTTGAAGCTTCTCGCGCCGTAAGTGGGATTGCCATCTTTTCCTAGATCCTGAACATGAATATCATTGTCAGCATTTGCTAAATGAATCAGGCATTGTTTGCATACGCACCGTTAGAAGAGCCTCTATTTCATGCGCAGATACCTGAGTTGACGATGAGACGGCAAGGATCCTGGATAATCCCATGTCGGTGCTCAAGGCAGCGGAAATGGGGCCATCTCCATTTGGCAGCCGCACGTAGGTATTGCCAACAAAAGGGCTAAATGCCGACGCCGTGGGCGACAACCTCGTGCCAACGCCCTGGATGGTAGTGATGAAGGGATCCTTGTCCAAGTGGGAAACCGTATTGCGAAAGCCACCGGCAGGAAGCCTTGCTGGCGACGTGGCGACAGCAGCTGAGCGGGCATAGCTCTTGAGCAGAGTGGACGACTTCGAGCCTTCATCCGGGGTCATCGCGGTCAATCGAGTATCAGGCGTTCCCTTGTAGGAATCGGCTCCTCCGCTCGACGACCGAGGAGACGACGGATTTTCAACCTGATGCGCCATTGCAAAGTGTTCCAAACCAACGCGTGATGATGGCTGCAGATAAGATGTGAAGCCTGGAAGTGAAGTAAGCTTGTATGTCCTGAATGACGGAAAGGGAGAAATAAGTAGCTGTGAGTGCTGTGATTCTTCTCCGACTGACAGAATGTGCAGCAGTGAAGAGAAAATACAACGTGCGCGCCGTTGAGAAGAAAGTGATAACTTGCTCACGAGTGAGGAGCTCGTGAGATGACCTGCACAAAATGGGTCGAATCGACGCGTCTGGGCAGTTGCTGCCAAATATGCAGAGAAGAAATTTTCGCGAGCTGTTGCCCTAACTTCCCCGTGCTCTTGCCCTTCCTTCCATCTCGCTGGGCGTTAGGGAAAGGGGCAGCTCGCCCAGAGTGGAAGTAACCAGCTGCCATCTGGCGGCACTGCCGCTCCTCCTGCTCCTGCCTTGCAGCCACCATGAAAAGATCGTCATTTCAGTCCATAACAGGCAATTTGGTGCTCGGAATATCGGCTTATAGGGGACGCCAGGACGATGCAGGTGCGCAACTGCCCCTATTGAAGGAGAGATGAGAGCCTGAACTGCCACCTGCCATTACCTGTATCGTGAGATTAGGGAAATGCCTTGATATGTTAGTACCTCCCTGTAGTAGAAGCTGTCCAGTTAGGTACCTGCCTCATGGTGGCTTGGAAGGAATTGCATGGTCAAACGACAAGAGAATCAACAAGAAGGTACCTGTCATGTTCGGCATGAACGACAACGAACGCTTGCTGCGCTTTGATTTTGGTAACTCATTAGAATCTGGTGCGCCATAGCCCGCAATTAATATAATACTGTCCCAGGCTCCCCCAATACTCATAAATACTACAAGACTCCATGCTTGCTTTCCTGAACCATACTATAGTAGGTATAAACATTTCCATTCCTTTCCATGTGCGCCAGTGATATCTCATGTAACGAAATCTCTTTTATCGGTGATGACAGTTGTTGGGTGAAGTTGGGTGAAACGATGGTATTTTACTCGGATGCCGCCGCAAAATTTTGATGATGAATCGAAGAGCAGAATGGTGACTGAGTTGAGCACTGGACCCTAGGCTTGTGCCCTTCTTCGTCGGCCTCTGCTTGGACCGTCTGGACGTTGTGCTAATACATCCCTCAGCAGGGGGTCGTCCTTGTTTTTATCAATATGATGAACGCGAACGTGTCTGCAATGGGCGAAAGTCAATATTGGTCGATCCTTTGTCATCAGTATCCCCAAATGGAAGCTTAGGGTACTGGAGGGGTTGCGCCCGCTCTGATTGATGGAAGGCAGGGTATGGAAACTCGAACTTGTGTGCGGGAACCTTACCTCTGGAGATTGTCCGGCCGGGGATATTTGTGTTCTCTGTCTGCGCAAAAGGGGCAGACGTATCCAGGAGAGTCGTGGACCAGACCATGCCGAATCATCTCATTCTTCCGTTTGAATCCTTTCCCCCCTTCAGCACGAGGACAACCTTGCACGGGGCAGTAGTGAGGACGGACTGAAGAATGCACATTAGCGTGAGAATTGAGAAGATATTGAGTTTGGAACGGCGGAGCAGTGCACCCAGGATATGTGCAGCTGTAGCTTCCAACTTGAGGGTTAGTGATTCCGTCGATGCTCATACGATCCGCTACAGAGGCTATGTTGACTGGCGATGTGATGGTGTAGCCGGGTTGGTGGGCATTGCTGGAGGCGGTATTATTTGGATACTCGGCGGGAGAGCGATGCATTGATCCATTGGTCGGGTAGTTGTCAGGACTGGAGGCGGGAAGGGAGTTGGGAGATGGGAAGCTGCGTTGATACGATTCGCTGGGAGAAATTGGATGCGACGCACGACTGCCGGTTGACATTGACGAGAAGCGTGGGACACCTACGGTTGGGGAGCGAGAAAAAGTTCGCGCATCGCCGGTGTGACGTCCTGGTAAGTCTCTGTTGTCGTTTGGCGTTGGCATGTCCGTCGGAAGGTTGTTAATGTCACCCAGAGTCGTTCGTATTGAAGGTAGGCTCGGGCCATTCACACCATCATACTTGGGCGAGTCTATTTGCAATGGGGGCAAGGGCGACAACATGCTGAGATGTCCGCCCAGCGGCGGGCTTTTGACTTCGCGCTTGGGGCTGGATACGGCATCATCATGAATTGAGAGCTGGTAAGTAGAGGCTGACAGATCAACGCTGGGCTTATCTTCCCCGGAGAGGTGGCCACCCGCAGCTAAAGCATCGGCGGCAACGGCCCGCAGGGCCGTAGCGGCGCCATCCGGCCGCTGGATAATGTCGGCTTCCGGGAGTTTGGCGTCTCGCGATGGACTCTTTTGAGAGGCGTCATCTTCACCATCAGAGAACTCAAAGGAGCCCTCGTCTGCGCCAGGCAATGCCTGGTGGCTAGCAGCTTGAGCTATCTCAGGGTGACTGCCGCCGCCGAGGTAGGCGACAAGGACAGCATCACCAGAGACGGGCCGGATCTTTGGGCGATTAGACTTGGGAAATCCGTCGAGAGGAGGAGGGCTGAAACTGACTTGCGCGCTTGGTATTTCCGGGGGAGGGCTCTCGGTGAGTTCGAGCTTTGGATGCACTGCTTTCATCTGAGGAGTGCCTGGTGAAAGAACCTCATCTGGATCATAGGTGACGGAGTCTAGCTGCATCGAGTGTTCCTGGCATTGACCTTGGTGCGTGCTTTGTCGGTGCGGAGCCGTGTTCATAGTTCAGTTGTCCAAGAAGTCATCGGTCAGCTCTCCATGGCACCCTTGGGCATGCGGGGGCTATGGTAACGTGGTGGTGTGGACGCGAGACACTCTTTTTGCTTGAGCTGACGGGGACCGGGACACACGAAGCCTGCCGCTCCTTTTTTCCCTCTCTCACACCCACTTTCTTTTTCTTCCCTCTCTCCTTTTCCTCTTCTCCTTCACCTTTGGTTGCGTCTCTTCTTTCTTTCTTTTAAGCAGCCGCTTGACTAGGACGACGCGAGTCCAGAGCTGGGCGGATTGAATGGGGACCGTAAAGTCCCTCTATTGTGTCTCTACGGATCCTTTGTCTCCCGGATTTCCTCCCAGCCGTCCCCCTGTGTTGGGAATTGCTACCCCCCGCGCCAGCTTATGTATGCGCGCGTTGTGCTGTTGCGCAGGCACGTGAACCTGGCCAGGTATCTTTTATCGACACCAAGCGTGCCTTATTCAAAGCTACCGAGAGAGGGCGGTTGACAAAATACGGCAAAGTGAGGCGGGAGGACGCCGAAAAGGCGGAGGAGGGACAATGCGATGCAAGCAATCAATATCAGACAGCCGAAACGACATGCGAAAACGATACGCGAAAGGGGCCTCGCTCGAGCTGGATCGAATCAAGGGATAGCAGCGAGCCGTTACTGTAGATGGGCAAAATCTCAGCCGAGTGTTGGATGATGGCGGGGGATGGGCAATTAGGCGGCAAAGTGGTTTTAGCGCATACCAAGAGAGCGAGAGGTCGCATCTGCACACGGCAAAACAGACGCAGGTCCGTGATGGCGCGAGCGATTGTTTGAAGCTAGCCGCTCGAGAGCAAGTATGGAGGGATTTGATCAGTCAATTCAAGGCGAGCGCGTCGCTACGTGCAAAGCAAAGCAGAGCAGAGCCAAGTGGACGAGGCACAAGGCACAAGGCAAGGAGTGAGAGGGGGGGAGGAGGCAGCTGTATGTCGTGGGATGGAGTCCGTCCCAAGGCACAGCTGAGGATCGAATGGTGATAGGCCATACACACAGCGGCTGTGCCATTGGTACGACTGGACGAAGATTGCGGACCCCAGGCGGCACGAGTCCAGTAAAGGTGCTCCGTAAGAGACACAGCAGAGACGAAGAGTGTCGAGCAGCTTCCCGTCAGCCCAAAGCCAAGGGTATTTCTGTACAGCCACAGCCACGATGATACCGCGCTTGATGCATTGACGACCTGACCTAAACGGTCATAGTGTACAGTTGAGGCATGCCGTGCCGCGCTGTGCGGTGATAAGGCGTGGTTGGTGACTTTTTGTGCCTAGAAGATAGGCGCCAGTTCCAAAGTGCCTGTCAAGTTGCAGTTAATTAGCAACACGCCAAAACAGCGGCAGAAATGAACGTGGCTTTGCTTGGCGTGCCATTCCATGTGACGCTGGTATTAAGAAGCAAATGAAAGACAGAGAGAGAAAAAAAAGGTTACATAAGTAAAAAAAGAGATTGAAAAAATAAATAAATAAAAATAAAATAAAATAAAAAATTATCACATACACAACCTAACCCACAATCAATGCACCAGACGACCTACCATGTATGAATGAAAGAGATAGACAATACATCTCCATACAAACAGCGCATCTTCCCATCACCACAACTCGCACGCTTCTCCTTCGCTTTATATTGTTAGCCGTGTCGACCTCGGCTAAAATGCCGCGCCGACCCACGCCGGTGCGATACCCGAGTCGCGACTCCAGGAAATCCGCAGCCGAGGTCTATCTAATCGTGCATCCTGAACCGGAGTGACATAAACGAAACTAAAAACTGCCACAGAGTATTAGATCGAGCTTCCGCTGGTCCTTGTACTATTTCCAGTCTCTGTAAACCTCCCTTGGCATTTTGCATTGTTTCTTCCTTCATTTGCCTCATTGCATTGCTCAAACAGTAGGTCATAGAATCAATTCATTGCATGTGTAAGTAGCAGCAAGCAAGCACATGCTCCAACTCTAAACCACCGCCTACCTACTTTACTCTTCACAATGGCTCAATCCAAGCCTGCTATTTCGCCCTGGGGCGGCGCTGTCGCCGGCGCAACCGGAGCCGTCATAGCAAACGCCCTGGTATATCCTCTCGACATGTAAGTTCGCTTTTCTCTCCATCTTCGTCGTGGTCAAGCTACTCGTTTGCTGATACGAACCGTTGTTTGCGACAGCGTCAAGACTCGCCTGCAGGTCCAGGTGCGCTCCACCGACAAGTCCGAGACCGACGGCGATTCGGTACACTACACCTCGACCTGGGACGCCATCTCACGAATCTTCGCCGATGAGGGCATCCAGGGCCTCTACGCCGGCATGAACGGCTCCCTGGTAGGCGTTGCGTCCACCAACTTTGCTTACTTCTACTGGTACACCGTTGCCAGGACCCTCTACACAAAGTCGGCCGGCCCCTCTGCGGCGCCCTCCACGGCCATCGAGCTCTCCCTGGGTGCCGCTGCAGGCGCTCTGGCTCAGCTGTTTACGATCCCCGTGGCCGTTGTGACGACTCGTCAGCAAACCGCTGCCAAGGCGGACAGAAAGGGCCTTTTCGCTACGGCCCAGGAGGTTATTGAGGGACCGGATGGCGTCAGTGGGCTTTGGAGGGGCCTCAAGGCTAGTCTCGTTCTTGTCGTCAACCCAGCCATCACATACGGTGCTTACGAGCGACTAAAAGGCATCCTCTTCCCGGGGAAGAGCAAGCTGAAGCCTTGGGAGGCTTTCCGTAAGTCATCTAGACATTTCCCGTTCTCTTTTGCCGCGTCTAACAATCTTCAGTCTTGGGTGCCATGTCTAAAGCCCTGGCAACGATCTGTACTCAGCCCCTGATCGTTGCCAAGGTGGGCTTGCAGTCAAAGCCGCCCCCGGAAAGAAAGGGAAAGCCATTCAAGAGCTTTATCGAGGTCATGCAGTTCATCATCAAGCGCGAAGGTGTCCTTGGCCTCTTCAAGGGAATGGGACCCCAGATTCTCAAGGGCCTCCTTGTCCAGGGCATTTTGATGATGACAAAAGAGAAGTAAGACCGTTCCGTTCGTCTGTCAATGGTTCCAGAGCGCATGCTAACACTTTTGTCCGCAGGGTGGAATTGCTCTACGTATTATTGTTGAGATACTTGAAGTCAATCAGCCTATCTAAAGCGCGGAGCGCTATTGCAGCATCAACAGCCACGGCTGATATTGCAAAGAATGCCGCGCAAATCACACCCCTGGTAAAAAGCTGATCTAGTGGTGTTTGCATAGAGGTAATCGATTTTTTGTTTTTCTGTATAACGCAACGCTATTTCTATTATATGGCTATAGATACTATAGTACTGTACATGTACACGCTTCATGGCTGTCCTAATCAATGAATATGCATCCGACATTTCTAACGCAGCTATTCTAGTGATAGCTCAGAGTGTGCTTTGCGCGATTCTCCCATATCAAACTCGAGAGCGTTATTTGATCACATGTAGCCTTCTATACCAGAAACCGCAGCTAACCCTCAGGCTTCGAAATAAAAAAAATCTGTGATAATTAGGCTCCCCAGTCGCCAATTTGGATGGGAGAATCGCTAAAGACGTCCCCGCAAAGCTCCTGGATCGCTCGGTGCCCCCATAGACTCTCGATGACGAGATATCTCGGTCCGTGACTTAGATTCGTCGGCTCAATGTCGAACTCAGGTGTCCGAATGATGACCCCAGAATCTTCCAAGCCTCCCCTCGACTCCGCTAGGATACGTGTCTCTGATTCTGAGGCACCAGTAATCGAGATACGGATCATGACAGCTGGCAAGGAGCGGGTGTCGTGATATGAAGTCTCTGACAGAGGTGGCAAACTCCGAATAGATACAACGGCTCGAGTTACCCATGAAGCGCTGATGGGTACCCTCCAGCGTTGTCCTTCTCCTCCTAAAGTGAATGGCGATATAGGTGTTCGTAGTTTTCCTGCTGTATCAGCCGGGATAGGTTCTAGAGTAATTGGCGTCATGGACCCGATCCGAAGTGTAAAGTCGGCCATCTGCTGCGCTTCAAAGGTTGAGCAAACTAAAGTATAATCTCCGGCTTCAAGCATATCCAGCTCGGCAATGGCACAGCCACGACGATACTCTCCTGATGAAACAACCAGGTCCTTCGTTTTGACGGTATTTGCACGCTTCCCTCGTGCCCAGAGTAAATCAACATGGACGTGGACATCTCGGTTACCTGTAGATAGCAGGGTGGATATTGGCGTGGCGCGAGGAACCGACAGCTTATACTGAGGATTCAGGAAATACGTCGTGCATGATGAATTCCCCCCAGCCGTCCGTCTATTCCAGCAACCGCTTTGTTCCGTGAAATGCGTCATCTTCTCCTCAGCCTCTTTGACGTGCACTGGCCCATTTGAGAAGATGAAAAGCGAGAAAGTATAGTTGGGCAAAGGCAGTGCCTGTTGGTCAATGACGACAGTGTATGCCTTGCCGGCCCTGCTCTCAACCCGCGCGAGCGTCTGGGGAGAGTCAACATAAGGCCCGCAGTATGTCGCTCCATCGCTGAGCTGGACTCTTTTGCCTTGATGATCAAACACTAGAATGCTCATGTAGCCCAGTTGACTAGCCACGGCAGCTAAAGAGCCAGACTTATTGCGCGCTATTTCGAGCTCAGGATCTGCAAAATGACGGCTCAACAAGATCCATACCGTCCCCCCTGTAGGCGAGATGATCGAGAATTGCGGGTTTCGCACCAACGACGCCGCAAAGTCTTTGGTAGGGATATCCCAAGCAAAATGACGCTCTTGGCGATGGGAAAACAAGGCCGGGTTCCAGTTGAGATACATTGACTCGAAATGCTGCGCTATATCCTCAATAGCTAGCCAGAGGGTGCCCGCAGAGGGCGGATCAGCATCCTCGTCGCTAGCCTCAGACGATGAAGAGTCAAACTTGGTCCCTACGGAGCCATGGATGGCGGACCACCCTTTCCCCGTCCATGTCTGACCGTGTGACCAAGGATTCTTCACTAGGAATTTGCGGTTTGATGAATCAAGATCCTGCACAGCATAATCATGCTCCCCTACGAGGCCCATTATATCTTCCTCCTCTGTAGAGACGTGGCCAGTACCCAGCGTAATGACAACGTCGCCCATGTCGTAAGCTGTCTTGACCCGGTTCCATGCCTCATCTATGTCAAAGTCCTCCCTATAAGGTATCATGTGAGTCAATTTCTCTCTATATGTTTAGAAGTGCGAACCCATACCTCTGGAGGAATAATTGTTCGGGTATCCACCCCGTGAGGACCCAAAGATCAGTCCCTGAATTGCTACCAGGAAAATCATAGCCACCTCGTACTTTCAGGTAAGCTTTTTCAAGCAAAGCCGGCCATATCAACCGAGGATTATGTCGATTGATGACAAAGAGGGCTCGATCTGTTCCCGAGGACGGCAATCTGTCATCTATGACAACTCGACGAGCACAGCCGTTGAAATTTAGCCGAAATATGTATTTTCCCGAAGGAGAAAGCTTGGGCTGGCCTCTTCCGTGATCGAATGGGTGCATAATCTTGGAAAGAACCTGGAAACAACGTCGTTAGGTATACGTTTGGCTATCATGGCATGCCCAGGTTACATACTGCGTGTTTTCCAGTCCAGATCCTCGCGGCTGCAGAAAGACTAGCGACGACCGAACAGTCAGTAGTTATATCTTGCGCCAAGTCGAAGCGCGTGCCTTGGGTCATAAGAATGTCATCTTGGCCGGCAGAGAAGGGGCCGAATAGCTCGTTTGGTCTCCGCCAAGCTGAGAAGTTGGCTATTTGGGTTTCGGAAAGCGGGAATACGGTGTCATCACTAGTTATTTCGTTAGATTAGAACTGATTGCTACCAATTTTTGAACACCTCAACGCTGAGGAGACGTAGAAGCATAGAAAGACTCACATAAATGGCTTCAGGTCATCTCCAAGCTGGAACTGTGCGTCTGAGGGGTCTTCACCCCAGGGGGGATAGTAGCTTCCGTGAAGCCGTGAAGCGCCTTGTAGAATATTGAAGCCATCCGCATGTGGTGATGCCGACGGTGCCTTCAACTGGCTCTTGAGCTGTTCGGCGAGTGCGACGAGCTGTTTGCATTTGCGGCGACGTCGGAGTGCTTCCTCTTTACCGATTCCCTTCTCTGCAGCTGCTCGCATGTACAGCTCGGCCGCTTGTATGGCGTAGTCCAAGGCATTTTGGCCAGTTGATGTCGCGAGTAGAGACTCTACGTCCTGGAGGAGAAATGCATCGTCAGTGACCAAACCCACGGCAATCTTGGAAAAAGCTAAGAGAGCTTACTTTTGCCCTCCTCTCCATGCCTTAGGGAAATGGCATCATGGCATCACGGAGCTCTTTTGTTAGTGCCGTAGCAGTGACAAGCTGGAGATCTGCTGCTTAAGTGGGTTTAAAAACAACATGCGCCTAACGGATTTACATCATAGGCAAGTCTCCTGTAAAAGGCATAGGTGCAAAGCTGAAAGCTGTGTGAAGCCCACATATTAGCTAACTTATTACTAATATTGCCGTCGAGATTCGGCTGGTGACACTCTTTGAATCCCTTATGCCATCAGTAGCCGAGAGTACATGGACGATACTTGCATGAGTGTTACAATGCAGACACAATCAGCTTCAATTGGGCTAATCCTTGGTAAATATCATTTGCTCTATGGGGTATTATTCTAAAACAGCTCGTCTATTTCGTCTCTAAAGTCTGCATGAAGCTGCGACAAGACATAAAAAGGCTTGGTGGCTTTTGACTGTCGCACTGAGCTCTTTGCAAGCTCCATACATCCGACTGGGGTCTCGCAGCTCGTGTCATCAGAGTTGCTCATTGCCACGGCTTGGAGGCTTGAGATTTTCGTTCGTTTCTTCCTCACAGCAATTGTTCCTACTTCCCGCTTTCTACGGCATGTAATGATTCGACGCGAGTCTCTCCTCTGAGAAGTTCCCAAGCTCAAGTCCTCATCGGAGTCCCAGCAAACCTCGGTTTGCACATCATTCTGCTTTGCCAGTTTGACGGATGTATCATCATCTCGGCCAACGGTCTTCTTGGGGCTGGGCAGCACCCATTCGCTAATCCCCTCTTCCCATCGCCATCCCGAGAAGATGCTGCTGAGTCTTGTATTGGCTGATTTGGTAACAGGCAGGCTCTCCGCAAAGGTCAAATCGCGAAGATCCTCGGTTTTCTGGGCTAGCATAAATGCAACGTCCTTTTGAAGTCCGTGACCCAACCAGTCAGGCAGTTTTCGGCAACTCAAGCTTGAATAGACATCGGAGAGGATTTCCTGACTTGAAGCCGCACTGCTGCGTCGGCGACATTGGATGACAGTGCATAGAAGAAGAACCGTATGCTGGTATTGTGTACCGTTGTTCGTATTAGTGTCGATTTTGTGAGCCATGTTTTCAAACTCCTCTGCAATTCGTCTTTTAAAAGCCGGGCTTGCCAGGTCTGAGTTTACCACCGCAAGGTAGCGTGCAAAAACGAGCAGAAAAGAGGCATTATCTAGAGGGCTTTTACGGCTCCTATACCGTGCAATAAGCGAGATACTGCATTCAAGCACATAGACTAGCCGTCTCCACGCTGCTTTTCTTTGCTCCCGCTCTCCAGGTATAATCTGCGCCTCCAAGGTTAACGCTGCGACCGCCAAGCCAGCTGTAACGCGGATGAGGGCTTGTTCAATGGCACAGCAGTCAATGTCCTTGGGTCGGCTGCCTCGGGCAAGAGTCCATATAGCTATACACATAAATTCCACAATATGTGGTTTCGCATTTCCAGAAGTTAGGCCTTCGAGGCCAGCAATCCAGAAACTAGAGAAGGCTCGTGTAGAAAGCCAAGATGATGAGAGCAACCCTTTATTGATCAAAGTAGAGATGCACTCAAAAAGGGGGCCGGGTATTTTCTTTCCTTTATATGGACTCAACAATGCCCAGAGCGACGAAAAATCCTTATTCTCGCTGAGATTAGTCGTTCCAACTCGGAGCTTGGAAATTTGATGTCGATTTATCGAGGCTACCAGCTGAGCAGCCTCTTCATTGCCGTTCAAGTGAATACAGAGTCGTACGAGAACATTGCAAAATTCCGGTCGAAAGAGCCCATCCAAGATGGCATTGGATAAAAGATAAACAGCTTGGGAACGAACCACAAGCCGTAAGGGACGCCATCCAAAACTACTTGATCCCAATGCTTCCAACTGATCAAATATATCCGAAGCTGCATCAGACATGTCCCATACTGATTCAACTCCATTCTCTTTCAATTGTTGCCGGTCCCATGCATCTATATCTGCAATGCATGCTGGGATTTTGCGTAAACACATAGCAAGTAGTGATTTGCCACGAGCATGCTTTCCTTGAAGGCCTGTTGAGTGTAGTAATCGATGTAGCCAATGGAAGATTGCTTCGTAGATGCGATATAGCTCGCTAGGAGCATGTCGTCGGATAGAGTTTAACTCATCGACCATTTCGGATGGAAGAGAGTCTAGTAAACCGTATTCGATATCGATATTCTTCGCCGGCGTGTCGATATGGTCCCGAATCTTGCGCCAAACAGGCGTGCGGAAGTCGACTAATTCGGATGTCGGCGACAGGTTTCCCAGCTTCATCGCCCCAAGGGTACGCACTGGTCGTTGGGGAGTTGTTGCTGGTTTGCCTGCCGTGGACGCCGCCTTCTTTGGCCTTTGGCCATACGTAGAGCGGACGCGCTTCGCTGTCGACTCTTGTCCATTATCTGAAGCTCGCTTGGATCCAGCTGCGGACGCAGGCCGATTCTCTGACATTAATCGTCGAAGGCAAGCCAATCGAGACTGTAACTGTCGAAGAAGGCGTTGGCATCGTGCGGCAGTCCAAAGCTGTGAATTGTCCGAATCTAAGCCCCTCGAGCCTACCGACAATCGCGATTTCGTAGCATGGCGTTGAGATGATGGTGCAGGTCTCGCGACCTGCGCCAGCGAATCCATAAAGCAATACTATTGGGAGCGACCAAGAAAGGAGAAAAAAGAAATGTTAATAGTCATAAATGAAAATGAAAATGAAAACAAAAATGAAGCAATCGCCTAATAGCATAGCATCATGGACGTGTTGGTGTACTGTAGTGATGTTTGTGTATCAAGAAGAGTAGAGGCACAAGGTCTCTGTTTACTTTCTTCCATTTCCGCACTAGACCGCGGCTAAGACCAGCTAGGGTCCAAAACTTGTGGGGTACTAACCGCACCACCGCACCTCTTATGATTTTCGTAGCCGAATCAAGTACTACCCATGTACCCCGCAGCTCCGAATTGCCGGACCATGGTCCAAAAACTTTTTTCTTTTTCTTCCGGTGCCGTCCTGGGTGACTGACTCTTTTGCAACCCAATTCCTCAAGACGTCCCAGTCATTTCCGCTCAATATTTAAATGACTGGTCTCTTTATATACTCTCCATTATTTCGTCTTTAACCGTCTCGCTTTCTCAATCCCCCCCTTGTATGACAATGGCGGCCGAAGCACAAGCTGCGTCTTCCTCTCCAGGTAAAGAGGTCCCGTGTACAAGGTCTAATCGACGAATCAACTAACCACCGGCAACCCCCCTGTAGCTAATGCTGTCGACGAGTCTCACGACAACGCTATGTCTGCTCCCGAGAACGCTGTGAATGAAGGGGAGGCAGAGGCGGAGGCGGAGGTCGATCCTGCGGCCGAAGGTATATTGTTCTCTGCTGTCAACCGCGGGTTATAAGTCGCTCGATTTCTAACATTGCTCATGTATAGCTGTGATTAACCTCACGATTCTCCTTCCCGATCCCGAGGCCGAAAAGATGCAGATTATGGTGGGCATATAACCAAGGCTTCATACCATTGCTCACTTCCCATTAATGCAGCTTCTAGGTATCAACTCAAGAGCAAGTTCACGAGATTCGACAATCCATCATCGACCTGCCACAAGCTTTTCAGTACACATGCTTCCACCTCGAGTTTCAAGGCCAGAAAATCAATGATTTCATTCCTTTGGCCGAGATTCCCGACCTTGGCACTGAGCCGGAATTTCGCCTGGTGCCGGACCCATATACCGAGAAAGAAGCTCGCATCCACCTGGTCAGGATCCGAGAACTGATCGGTGCCGCGGGTAATCGTTCCGATGCCGCACAGGGTATCCTCCCCGGACTGTCGCTGTACGAGTCTGTGACCAAGAATCTGTCGACCCAGACCGAGGGTAGCGAGGAGCAGCCTCTTGCCAAGGATTATGATTTCCAGGCTACTCCCTCGATCACCACTCTCATCCCTGAGCCCATTGAGCCGGCACCCAAGACGGTTAAGATGGTAGCTCTGTCATCATGGAACCCTCCGCCTTGCCACCTGCAACAGCGTGGACACCTGCTCTACATTGTTGTTACTACCAACGAAGGCGAGCAGTTCCAAGTTACTGCTCACGTGTCCGGCTTCTTCGTCAACAAATCCTCCAATGCCAAGTTCGACCCCTTCCCGCGACCTGCGCCCAAGGGCCAGTCATCGCACTCCCTGTTGAAGCTTATCGAGCTGCTTTCGCCCTCCTTCTCCGCCACTTTCAAAAGCCTCCAGGAGCACAACGGCCAAAGGGACCCGTTGGCTACCTTCCAAATCACCAACGCTATCCCTAACTCGCCTTGGGCTCTGCCGTCTCCCAGCTCCACTCTCTGCACACATTCGCCTGATATCACGAGGCCTCAGGAAACATATCTGCTGGCCGGCGTCGATAACACCGACACATTGCGTGACTGGAATGAGGAGTTCCAATCGGCCAAGGAACTGCCGAAGGAGTCCGTACAGGACCGGGTATTCCGGGAGCGCTTGACATCAAAGCTCTTCGCAGACTACAACGACGCTGCTGTGAAGGGCGCAGTGTTGATTGCCCACGGAGAGATTGCACCTCTTAACCCAACAGAAACCAGGGATGCGCAGATTTTCGTCTACAACAACATTTTCTATTCTTTCGGAGCTGATGGTGTCGGCACCTTTACCTCTGAAGGAGGCGATGAGGCCGCTCGCGTTGCCACTGGAAAGGATGTTGCAGGTGTGCAGCTGGTCAACCAGCTGGATATCGATGGCCTGTTCACGCCTGCGACTGTTGTTGTTGACTACTTGGGTAAGCGTATCGTTGGTCAGAGCATCGTTCCGGGCATCTTCAAGCAGCGGGAGCCCGGCGAGCACCAGATTGATTATGGTGCGGTTGATGGCAAGGACGTTGTTGCCATTGACGAGCGGTTCACAGCCCCATTCTCTCAGCTTTCCAAGGCCCTCAAGGTGAAGGAACACCCTGTTTGGGACAAGGATGGAAAGAGATTCGACCTCGAGGCCAGCGTGGAAACTAAGGGTTTGATGGGTACGGATGGTCGTAAATACGTTCTCGACCTTTACCGAATCACGCCTTTCGATGTCGCATGGCGGGAAGAGACGGAAGCCGCAGAGTACCCTCACAGGATGACAGTCCTACGACCGGAATTGGTGGACTCTTTCGGACGCTACAAGATGAAGCAATGGATTGACGTCGAATTGGCCCGCCGTGCCCAACCAAAGTCGGAAGACACTTCAGCCGAGGCCAAGGAAGAGACCAAGGAAGAGGACAAGGAAGAAGCCAAGGAGGAGGCTAAGGAGGAGGCCAAGGATGAAGCTGAGGGCGAGGCCAAGAACGAGAATGAGGTTGCAAAAACCGATGCTGCCGAGGCTGAGAAGAACCAGCCCAACCTGGCTGATTTCAAGTTCGCCCTCAACCCCGACGCATTCAGCGGCCAGACCCCTCGCACTGAGGAAGAAAAGGCCGAGCTCGAAGCCGATGAGCAAGAGGTCAGGGCTGCAGGAGAATACCTGCGTGACCGAGTGATTCCCGAGTTTCTGCGCGAACTCACTGATTCCGACATCAGCTTCCCCATGGATGGCCAGTCACTTGGTCGCATCCTGCACAAGCGAGGTATCAACATTCGATACCTCGGAAAGATCACAACGCTCGCTGTCAACGATCGACTCCGATGCCTGCGCGAAATCTGCATTCAGGACATGGTTTCTCGTGCGTTCAAGCATGTGTCCGCCACCTATCTGCGCTCGCTTCCCGCTCCTTTTGCGCCTTCCTGCGTGTCTCATCTCCTGAACTGTCTTCTGGGTCATCGGTTCAACGCCAAGCCCACAGCAGACATCGATTCATCTTTCCGGGAGCTGTACTCAGACGCTGATTTGTCATTCGAATCAGTCACCCCTGAGACGCTGCGAGAGGAGATTGAACAACAGGTCCTGAAGCGCTTCCGTTACCAGCTTCCTGCCAACTGGTTCGATGAGGTGCGCCCTGTGCAGCTGCTCCGTGATATCTGCATCAGATCAGGTATCCAGGTGCTGGCAAAGGACTATGCATTTGAGAGCGGTGCCGCCCCTGCCGAAGCCCCTGTCAGCGCTGCCCAGCCAGAGCAGACAAACGGCCAAACGAACAGTGAGACAAAGAACAAGAAGAAGAAGAAGGTGGCAAGAGAGAGCTCACCAACAACTCCTCCAGCCCCTGAGGTGGTTTCTACCTTTACGCCTGACGATGTTCTGAACGTCGTGCCGGTGGTCAAGCACTCGTGCCCCCGAAGCTCTCTTGCGGAGGAGGCCCTGGAGGCGGGACGTATCTCCATCCTTCAGAACCAGAAGAAGCTTGGACAGGAGCTGCTCCTAGAATCTCTGTCCCTCCACGAGCAGATCTACGGCATCTTGCACCCAGAAGTTGCAAAGGTCTACAACAGCCTATCGATGCTGTATTATCAGCTCGATGACAAGGAAGTCGCCGTTGAGCTGGCTAGGAAGGCCATCATCGTCTCCGAGCGCACTGGCGGCGTTGACTCGGCTGAAACTCTGCTCAACTACTTGAACCTCAGTCTCTTCCTGCACCAGGTTGGCGATAGCAAGTCAGCCCTGGCCTATTCCATCCACGCTCTTAAGCTGTGGAAGATCATCTACGGACCTGGTCACCCAGACTCGATCACGACCATCAACAACGCGGCTGTCATGCTGCAAGGTGTCAAGGCTTACCACGAGTCCAGACTCTGGTTTGAAGAGTCGTTGCGCGTGTGTGACTCCGTCTTTGGCAGACAGTCAATCAACTCTGCCACTCTCCTGTTCCAGTTGGCGCAGGCCCTCGCCCTCGACCACGACTCCAAGGCGGCCGTCAACAGGATGCGAGAGTCGTACAACATCTTCCTCGCCGAGCTGGGTGCGGAGGACAAGAACACCAAGGAGGCCGAAAGCTGGCTGGAGCAGTTGACTCAGAACGCGGTTTCCATCGCCAAGCACGCCAAGGATGTGCAAGCAAGACGCCTTCGATCGGGCATCAAATTCCCCGTTGCAACAGCCGCACAGACTGCCGGCGTCGTACCGCAGCGTGGAGCGGCGTCTCAGATCGATTCCCGCAGCATCGACGAGCTCCTGAAATTCATCGAGGGCACCGACACATCAAAGACTGGTTCCAAGAAGCGGCCTGGACGCGGAAACCCCAAGAGACGAGGAGCGACGAAATAAAACAGACACATCGATGAGCATGCTACTTTGAAAAGCAGGCGTGAATTTTTGTTTTCGCTGAAAAGAAAAGAAAGAAACTCGATGTTGATTATGTATTTAACGAGATGTCATGGTTTTTCATGAATGGGTTATGGGCATAGGCTTCAAGGACAAAAGGGACGGGTGTAGCTGAAATGGAATTCCTCGGGGCCTACGGGATATATATACTTTCCATGGGCTTTGGGGGAGTCTTCATGAGTGTATTATATAGTTGTTCGGAGGGGGATACCAAAAAAAAAACGAAGCGGGAAAAGAAAGTAAAAGGACCATGTATATCTACGTACATCATATAGTTGGCTTCCAACTTGGAAGCAAGACGTTGAACAAAATACCTCACTCATTAACGTACATGAATCTGTATCACGCTCTCACTTCTCTCTTCATTCAAAAGACAAAAACCTTGATACGAGTAAAACAAAAATGTTCAAATACAACACATGTGCCAGCAGCATGTGGATTGGCAATCATTGCTTAAGGTAGCAAAAACTGCACAAACTCGATTTTGATACAATGGCCCGCCTATAAAAACCAGGTATCATCACTTCCCTCCTAACCAGCCAAAAAAGAACAAAAAAGAGAAACACCAAAAGCCAAAAGGTTTCATCAGGACATTTTTTGCGCCCCTCAGGATTTTGCCCAACTCATACGCCGCATCCCACTTTCCCATTGTCCCTTAACCCATTCCATATAGACGTACAGACCAATCATGCAGAATAAAAAAGTACAAACATAAATCATAACACGAGGTTCATAAGACAAGGTTTTAGGTACCTGTTGAAAGATGTACCGTTTCATGAACCGCCTTTCAAGGCGGCGCCAATGGGAACGCCTCTCTCTACCGGAGCGTGGTATGCACCAATACTCTGAAAACCCCTAAGCAGAATTCAGTCAGTATAAAATTGAGAAAGGGGGTGCTGTGGTGCTGCGTATATACGTACTTCATCAAATCAAACCCTTGCTCATCCTCAGGCCCATCCGCAGCATCCTTGGGTTCTTGTCCGCCAGATTTCTGTGGTCGAGACGGACTGCTTGGAGGTGACTTGCCGACTGAAGGCGGACTACTGCTCCGAGGGCGCGCCTCTCCAGCAACTCTCGATGGACTGATTTCGTAGGGCGGCTTCAACGGCGTGCTGCCGATGTCGGCATACTTCCAAAAGGGCGCCGGTGAGCTGGTCGGCATGTGCTGGCTAGGTCGCTGTGCAGTGCTCGGAGGCGCCAGCTTGGGATGGACTCTCGGCGGCGCCGGCGTAATGAATGATGCGTTATCATCTTGCATATACGACGACGTCAAGGTGGGCGACTGAGGGTGGAAGCCAGAAAAAGACGAGTCTTTCCTCGCTCGGGGTAAAGGGCTTCCGTCTGCAGTCAAGGCCGAGCTCCGGTCCGTCTGTCGACCATATCCGCGATCCGGCGTTGACTGTATGGCGCGGAGGGACGACTGAGGGGGAGGCGATACCAGTGACGATCCTCGCCGCTTTTGCGCGGATGAGGGATCCCGGGCCAGGATATCTTTTGGGCCGTGGGTAATGTAATTGAGCTGGCTCGGTGACGATGGCACCGACGATCCCCGGTGGCCGCCACGTCCTATTTTGTACGCATTCCTCACCATTTCGTCCCGGGTCTCGGGAACGATGTGCCATTTCATTCCTTTTCCAGGCTCGTCGGTAGACCGGGCGACCTTGTCAAAGGATTTATTAAGCGACAGGTTGTGTCTAATAGAATTCTACCACCCGAGGTCAGCACTCACCAAATAAAACAATGCCGATGCAACCAAGCTACTACTTACCTGCCAACCTGCCGCATGCTGGTGGCGATAATAGGAATAACTATTCATGATAAAGTTATAAATGCCGTTCAAGTTGAGCTTGCCATCGGGAGCATTAAGAATGGCCTGCGTTATCATCTGGGCATAGCTGTACTGAGGCTTGATGTGCTGGTTGTCATCGAGACTAAGATCTACACCACTGGCTCCAAGAAGACCCCCCGGAGTGCTCGCCGGAACGGGAGACTTGACAATCGTCGCCGTGCTATGGTCCTGCGATGACGTCGGCGTCCCGGGCCGCTTTACATCTACTTTGGCCGGTGTGCCGGGACCGTACTGGCGAGGCTGCGCAGCCTTTGGTGCATCCACGCCTCGTCCGCACCGCTGGAGAAAGGTGGGATGGACGTGCAGCGCACTGAGCTCTGACGGAAGCACAAACATCATCTCGACGTTGCCAATCTCGACGACCTCTCCGCTCGTCAGAGGATGCGACGTCTGCGGCTTGATTGTCTGGCCATCCACCTTGGCGCCGTTGCGACCCTTGACGTAGAGCATCCAGATCTCGTCCTTGGAGTTGAACGAGATGGTCGCATGCTCGCGCGACACCATCTTGCCTGGGCCGAGGTCGATGTGCACTGCATTCTCGCTGCTGGCCGGCCCGCCGTGGCTCGGTTCCGGCGCGCGCCCGATATTGACGTTGAGCTTGGTGATGTAATAGGTCCAGTCCTGCGCCGCGATCTTTGCATATGCCTTGACACCGTCGCCGTTGGCCTCGTGGATGGCGTTGGAATGGTCCTTGCTCGCCTGGACCGGCTGCGTTCGGAGCTGCTGCGTCACCTGCGCCACCAGCTGGTCGTCATCGGCTCTGGGCGACGCGAGGCCTCGGGCGCCTGTGAATT
>PNRQ01000317.1:0-33007 GCA_003439915.1 Trichoderma atrobrunneum | reverse complement strand
GCTCCCTCATGGCCTGCTTCCGGCCGAGCTGCTGCCCCGTGATTTCCCGGTGCTCCCGCTCCACCGGTCGTTCGGCTTCTCGTTGCGCCTCTACTTGCTTCTTTGCGCCGACGTTGAGACCGCCCTTGAGGAGTTGTCGCTTGTCGACTACTTGGCCGTCCTCGTTGACGGAGATGGAAGCGCCCTTCTCGTTGAGCTCCTGCGCCGCCTTTGCATATTCCTTTTCCTTATCATCATCGACTTCTCCTCCATCCTCCCCGTCTGCTTCAGTAGGACCTCTCTTGGCCATTTCCTCCGCGGCCCGAACCGTCTCCGCATGTCTCTCCTGCTCCTTGTCCAGCAGCTTCCGGTAGAAAGACGCCATGCCAGTGCCCTCATTCTTCTTCGCCTCCTCCTCTTCTCTCCTGCGCTCCTCCTCCTCCAATTTCTTGTTCTCCTCCTGCTGTTTCTTGTATGCCTCTGTCACGAACTTCTCCTTGTCGGCGAACTCGTCTCCCTCGGCTTCGCGCTCCCGCGCAATCTTCTTCTCCTCGGCAATCAGCTGGTCTCGTTTCCGCACGTCGGCCGCGCGCATCAGGTTCTTCATGTATTTTGGTTTCCGTTCTTCGTCTTCCTTGGACTTGTTCTTCTGAGGCTTCATGGAATCGTATATGGAGTCGTACTCGTAGACGCTGGCGTCCAGTTCGGTGGCTGCCTCGGCGTTCTTGCGCGAGGCGAGTGTGCTGGAGAGATCGCCAAACATTGTACTTGTTTGAGGTTTTGATTTGAGCTTTGGTGGTTCATTTACGAGACCCTTTTTTGATTTGGGTCCCCTCGTTGACTCTGCTGGTGCTTGAGCTGGGGCAGATGTGAAATCATCCAAATCGCCTCCAATTTCTTCAATATTGGAGTCTTTGGTAGTCCCTTCATCTTCTGAATCATCGTCGTGGTTACCAAACATGGGTTTCGACCTTGAAGGCATTGGCTTGGATGCGCCAGGCTTTTTCGTCAGGTTGAGCCCGAAGGCCAGCTTTGGTTTATTCATTGCCTCGGTTGACGTTGAAGACTGTGATGATATGATGGATTGATCGACCCAGATTCTGCGGTATAGAAGCAAGTGATAGTTGAAAATAGTAAAGGTATGCGTAGAGGAACAGAGCAGTCACTGCGTGCAATTCCAATTCGAGTTTTCTTGGTAATAAAGATTGAAGTAAAGAAAAAGAACAAAAGCTTCCAAGCTGTCGGCGCGCTGACCAAGTACCGAACCGAAGCACCAAATAGACGCGCGCCAGGCGGCTCCGCAATTTATCTCTGGATCCAATCCATATTAACAATTTTGACAATTTTGACAGGTCCCGGGTAACCTGTAAAGTACGAGGTAGCTCAGCAATCCAGTTTAGCCACAGACGCATTCATTACAGTAACAAAACAGTCCAATCTCGATATTCTCCCGCTAATGAGAACCAAAACTCCAGCTCTGGCGCCTTTCCCAATAGCATCTCCCCCCCATGTGGCGACAAACAACCAGAACAAGCAGCTTGTCATCTGCCATGACGTGATTGGCCCCCCATGTTGTCTCTCCCACGGCCAACTCGAGTATGTAATCCAAAAGCGGCGATTAAATTCCTCTATTAATACAACCTACTAAGCACTCTGTGTTATTCAGCCTAGGTCAGTAGATAGCAGGGCAGTGTGTCTGAGATAACTAAAACCACAAGACCGAAGTTCGTGCCTCTCTCATGCCTGTCACGAGGACAAACCTCAGGTCTATTTCTACCTTCAGTTCCTGCTCCAACCTCTGCTTCTGTACATCTCGCAACTACTAGGTATAGTAGGAATATCATGGAATACTGCAGTACTTGCACAGGCAGCCTTGCCTCGTCGCCTCCATATTCGCAAGACGCCGCATCTTTCCCGCAAGACCGGAGAGTAGAGTGCTGTTCCCGAGTTATCTGCGCAAAGTGTATACAGGTTAGCCACACAACTCGAAGCCTTATTATCTACATGATGCTAATCCGCGCAAATGTCTTTTAGAGCTATCCGCGCTTTGCATCCTACTGTCCATTCTGCCAAGTATCAAGCACGCCCTCGCCGTTACCGCAAGGCCTTCGGGATCCTCCTTTGTACACCTCGGTCCCAAGTCTGGGGTCCAGATCCATCCCGGCTTCTGCTCCCCCGCCACCGTACAAATCTGTAGATGATGCGCCACCACCCAAGAACAACAAAAGCAGCACCCCCGAGTTCGATGAGAAAGCCGCCCTAGACGACACTCTCCATTTCTTGGACCATGACCACGACACTGTCCAGTCGCTGTCGCTGCGGTATGGCGTGCCACCCGCGGCGTTGCGACGGCGAAACAACCTCACAAGTGATCACCTGCTAGTCGGCCGAAAGACGATCCTGATTCCCGGCGAGTTTTACAAGGGCGGCGTCAGCCTGTCCCCTCGGCCAGTTGAGGGCGAGGAAGAGGAGCTGAGAAAGGGGAAGATCCGGCGTTTCATGACACTTTGCAAAGTTGCCGACTATGATTACGCTCTGCTGTATATGGAACAGGCCGGTTATGATATCGATGCTGCCATCGTCGCTTACATGGATGATGAAGCCTGGGAGAGGACTCATCCAAACAGGCGAGAGAGGAATGCCGAGGCCAACAAGGTCAAGAGTCGGGGACTGTTTTGGAGGGGCCTGTAAACCCGTCACAGCTGGTTTCTTGGCGCATATTTGCTTTCTTTGCTTTTGGAGAATTTGGGGCATTAGAATTTCGTATTTCATGTAAACGTGCAAAATCTGCACGAGCATCTTCTTGGATGCATTCTGCCTAGCCTATTGGGCATATATCATCCTGTATGTAACGCCATCATCCCTGAAACCTACTTAGTTACACCATTCATTGCCATATATTCCACATGATAAAATTAAAGTAAAAGTAAAAACCAAGGCTCTTAAAAGGCAGACCGAGTTCGGATGTCCTAAGTATGTAATGTTAGCATGTGTTCTGCCCTGATACGTTATGGTGAAGGCGGAAAGGTAGGTCCTTACCGATATTTTCCGCTCAATTTCTCGGACAGAGCGGTCCAGCTCCCCTGCAATCATTTGCTTCTTATCATTTGGAAGCAGAGCATATCTCTCACAGAGATCGCCGTCGATGATGCCCTTCATGGGTGCATAGTAGCTGCGGTACATTAGGTGGTCTCGGCCCGCTAGAGGAGGATCCTCAGCCCTCATATGCTGTTCTAGACTCTGGAAGAAGTCTGTATCTTCTCGCGTAACAAACGGAATCAAAACACCAATAGTGCCCATAAGTCCGCTCCATAACAGGACGTCCTGCCCTCCAACCACCAAGCTGGTTTTGGCAATGCTCGTTGGAATGTCCTGAGTGAAGAGGTGGCACATCAAATCCAGGCGGTGAGAGGTTCCGTGGAGATAGTCTCTCGCGTTGAGTAGATGGAGTCCTGCTTGCTCCTCATCGGCCTCTTCACTGGCCTTCTGTGGAGAACGCACGATGAAGATGTTGCCAAATTTGTCTCCACCGGCAACAGTCTCATAATCTACCATCGTTGTGCAAGTCGTCCATCTGGCGACGGTGTCGTCCACGAAAGGAATGAGCTTGTTTGTTGACTGCTTGTAGACCGCGTAGGTTATGCCTTGCTGCACGTCGCCAACAACAATTCGGTTGCCTTGGGTACTTAGAGAGATGATCTGCTGTGGTGCGACTTCGGCTTGGGACTTTCGTAGCAGTTGCCGCATACCGAGATCGTATATGCGGAGTGTCTTTCCAATGCCCACCAACACTCGTCCTTGGAAAGGTATCATGGCCATAGGAGGCTCCTCGACCTTGGTTTTATGGATGAATACTAGACCCCTACCGTCGTTCTCGAACCGGTAGATATGGACGAATGCGTCAGAAAAACTGCGAGGGTTCACGACCATATCTTTGCCGGTTCCAACGACCAGGAAGGTTTCGTTCTCCTGACTGGCAAACGTAACGATGGCCACGCTGACTGCAGCCTCATTCTCCTCTAGGTCTATTCTTTGCAGAACTTGGCCATCTTCGGCTTGAGGGTCAACGACGCTGATACACGAGGCCCAGCGTCGGTTGCCTCTGGGGTGTCCGAATTCCTCTGCTGGAAGGACCTTGGTGTCCCCATTGACACGGGCTGGGTCTGCAAGCAATTTGGCGCAGAGCTCAGGAGCAAGAGTGTGATTATCCGCCTCAATCACATAGAAAAGAGGATGATCTGGATGCTTCACCATCTTCTTGGGCGTGTAAGTCAAGGGAATTGAACTCTGGATGAGTGTGTCCCCAAGTCGGTCGACAGAGAAAATCCTAGTAATCATCAGCGTTTGTAATGGTAGGTTTCATGATATCAAAACGAAAACAGATGATCGAGTGCCTTTCAGTAGGAACAATTGGAAAAAATGCGTAATAAGAACCTCATAGCCCGCAGGCTTGGATCCCATATTTTTCATCATTTGGCACGATAGGATAAAGGAGAAAGAGACGTCAATCGCTTACCGTAGAGTTTGTCCTTGAATACCCACGACGCCTTCCTCGCACTGCTCGCTTGTAAAATTCCAACCCCATTCCAGATCAACATAGTTGAGGGGGGTGACGACAAAGGCTTTGGTGATAGGATCAGCATATCCCAGCCATGGTCGAGAGCTAAGACCAAGCACACAAGTCCTTCCCTGGACCGTTACCTGGAATAGTCTCACTTGCTTCGGCCCCAGAAACTTCTGCCGCGTGTCTGTTAATTCGCCAGTAACTTCATCCAAGACAGTCCGCAGGTAGACGCCTGAGTAGAGGCCGATGTGTAGGTAGAGAGTGGAGCCGCCTGATGACGAGTCTTCCATTGAAATGATGGCGAGAGAGGTGGGCGCTGCTGTCAGTGCTTGCACTGACTTGTTTTCGAGAGTAGACTCCGGATCAAGGCTCAGAATGCGAACTGTGCAGTCGTCACAGCCAACTGCAAGGAATGAACTTCGCAATCTGCCTTCGGGAACTTCGCCCAGGCTCAGGCACGTAACTGTTCCGAACATTTCTTTCTTCTCGTCGTATTCTGCCAGTGAACCGTCATCATCCATCTCAAAATAGACAATTTCACCAGAGCTTAGGGCAATTGCTACTTGGTGGGCGTTGGTTGAAGCGGCCACGATAGACCGGTGCTGCGGAGCGTCCCACTGGTTAACTTGCCCATTACGGATATGCCTAATACCCTTGGGGTGAACTTGAATCAGACCGTCATCACCGAGTAGCTGGGCAGCCAGGGTTGGGACACTGGTAAGGAACCCAGAGTCGCTGACTTCTTCCACCGTCTCTCCTATACTGAGGACAAGAGTCCCGTTAGTGAAGGAGAGGACAATGTAGGCATCATACTGTGCAGTTCGGTTCAGCTTCAGCGTCCAAACAGCAGATGGGATGCCGGGCAGCTCAGAGGACACGATTTCATTAATCTCAAGCCCGTGCTTTAGTGTCCGGAATGTGCTTCGAGCGCCGTTGCCACAAATGGTATAAATCTGAGGCGCATCCTCGTTGGTCAGATTGGCAACCTTGCAGTCAAGAAGAGGGTTCATGGAAGGAATGCTCTCGACGAGGACTAGATTTTCTAATGGCCGGGGATAGAAGTAGACAGGATTATACGAAGCCTGTGCATCGACGGGGAAGTCGTCGCTGGTAAACTCCAACTCTTCGTCATCGTCTCCAAGTTTTTCGAATTGGTAGAAGGAAAAGTTTCCAAACTGGCTGGCAACATAGAGGAAGCCGCTCTTCAAAATACAGAGACTAGCTGCAGCTGGGACTGTATCGAAATACTTGATTTTGAGCCTTCTGACTTCACCTGTAGTGTTGCCTTCTTCGTCCTCTACCATGTCGATTGTGACCTTGAACATGTCACCGTCCTCGGTCTGGAGTAGGAAGAAGAAAGCGCCAGCGCTGCCCTTGAGCTTGTGCATGACACCAGAGATGATGGTGCGCTTTCTGGACGGATCCTCTGTTGCTCCTCGTCGGCGGGGAATTGGCACCCGGAAAGCCTCTTGGTTGGAATGGCGGTATGTGATGTTCTCCTCGCCACAAACCAGCACGCCACTGGGTCCATCATTGCCACCAGGTACCTGGAACAGCAGCGAGGCAGTTGAGTCTACAGGCTCTGACCACTTTCTCACGACGTGATTGAGACCGAGATCAAGCTCGTAGTAGACCAGCTGAGTTTCCAGCTCTCGCAAAGCTTCTCCTGTAGCATCTTGATCCGCCTCAGTATAGTCCATCTCTAGAGCAGCAAACACGGGATTGGCATATCCAACGTCTAGTGCCACCATAGAAATAACCAAGACTCCAGGCTTGTGAGCCTCGAGGGGCGAGGAGATGGTGAGCTCTGCTTGGGAGTTTCGATTGAGCACGTATACGAGCTTGTTCTTCTCAATAGATGCAATGAGACACGCGCGCCCCTTGGGGTCACAAGCGAGATATTCTCCAGGAATAACTCTCCGCACGCCAGACTTTCCAAAAGTCTCCAGATGCAGCTTGTGGAATCGATTCTCTTTCGGAAGATACTCAATAATCGTGATCCGACCAGAGTCAGTTGCTAAGATTAAGTAGTCTGGAACATGATATTAGCCCATTGGTCGCGAAACAGTAATAACCCCCGGCTCTATAAGGGGGTGTTTGTCTGGTAGGGTGCGTTGTAAAGCTTTTTTAATCTTCACCATCACTATGTGGCCCCTCCAAAAAATAATGGGAGCTGAGTAACTCACCCTTATTGCTGCCGGCGAGGCGAAAGGCCGCCAACGACCTGATAATGCCAAAGATGTCATGAGACAACAATGTGATGACCTTTCCCTGCGACGGATCAGGCCGTAAGAGAGCCAACCGTGACCCAGCACCCGTGATGATGAGCTGCTCCTTGGTACCCGCGAACTGACCCAGAACCGCTTGGACGACATTGGTTGGCGGCTGGATCGTCAGCGAGTAAAGGAACATGTTAGAAGTGGTCGCCATGTTCCTGACTGGGCGCAGTCAAGCCTGCGCGGCTTTTCAGAAGCTTGAATGGCCGATTGAGCAGCTCAGTCGCGTTGGGAAGCGGTTGTTGTGTGGAAAATCAACAGGCGGAGCTCTGCTTGAGATTTGATGCTAAAAGTTTGGAAAAGGGCCGGAAGAATGGAGGAACAATAATGCGGAGGTGGTGCGAGGGTGGTCCGAGCTCCTTGCAAATTGCGCCCATAGTCTAGTCTTTTTTATACAGGCGAGAGAGGCATAGCGGGGGATCACTTTCAACGTCAATTCAAGTCAATCAGGCATTACAATGGAGCCGGCTCTGCGTCGAGCGGCTCACAGCCTGTGTGGGCGTTGCTCGGCATCTTTACGGAGGCAAACAGCTGTGCGAGGCGCATTGAAGCCGTGGGCGCAAGTATCAATCCGGGGCGTGCATTCGTGCAAGTCGCAAGACGCAAAACGTACGATTGCGGGATCCAAGTTGACAACTGCGCGGGAGTTTACATCCAGCGCGAACGCAGCTTCTGAGGCTTCTGCTGCTGGGAAGTCGCCGGTATCTACGCTTCGCTTGAACCCCGATGACCTTTTCCATCCGTTTTCTGAATCACCAGTTCCCGAATTCCGTCGCCGAGCTGCCTTTATGAAACAGCATGCATACTGCCCTCACCCAGACCACAAGCATGCCAGAGTTCCCCTCGACGCTTCGGCCGTTGACGATGCTGCTCCAGCCACTGGCGGTGACATGCCGCCGGCGAATGTGGATTTCGAGTGCCCCGATTGCGGCATTGCGGTGTACTGCAGCAAAGAGCACTGGATGGATGATTATGAGAACCACCTGAAGATCTGCGATACTCTCCGCCAAATCAACGAAGACGATCACGATCTGCGATCCGGAAGAGTGTTCCACGAAGGCAATCTCCCCGATCTTCAGATGGAGAATGCTGCGGTCAACATGACAAATTGGGACACTTTTATGTACACCCGAGAGTTTGAAGCGGTTGACTCGGACCGCTCAATGAGACAAATCACTCGACTCCTTACATATCCGATTACCATTGGCAGTGTTCTTCACGAATTGAGCCCCTATAACATCCAAAATGGAGGCCGTTTAACGGTCGAGGGGCTGAAGAGCTTTAGTGGTAAGTGAGATCAAACCGAGCCACAGATTGCATACGGGACTAATGTGGTATTGGGATTCTAGCTTTGAGATATAACCTGCATATACCAAGGTCTGGCCGTGGCGCTGGCATCAACCAGCTTCGCCCAGAACCCCCGCCAGTGAGAATATTTATTCTCGGCGCTCGAGCCGAATCATCGCTGCCACGACCAGTGTGGGTGCAGCTAGCCCATCTATTCCCCGAATCACGACTGCACCTTATCTTTATCGGACCGGAGAGCATGGCCAACCGTGACGACGAGTTTCCCCTACCAGAACGCACGCCGTCGAACCCATTTGGCACCGTAGTTGAAGACCGAGTGTGGTATAACATGAAGATTAGCACCATTGTGGACTATTACCACACTATTCACAAGACGGGTCACTTTGCGCCTTACGACCCTTACTTTGATTGCTTCATGCTCTTCCACCCAGGTCTTGGCCACCCTGCAAGCAGCCACGACTGGGAAGAAACCCTGCCCTTGCTGCTAGAGACCAAGGTGCCAATTATCAGCACTGGATATACTCAGGTCGACTTGGATCGTGATGTTGAATGGGTGAAGAAGAAGTCAGGAGGGGAGTTTGACATTCTGCTGGAGCCTGGAGAGAACAAATTCCGGAGTCTGCGATGGGACCTTGATGACATGGACCCTCAGGATATCAGCTGTGGCAACTGGGGTGTTTGGGCGTTCCGAGGAAAGAGGTTCGTTTTGACGATGATTGCATGATGCGCTTTCTATTTCAGGCCGGCTAACAAACTTGACAGATATGAGACGACCACGAGGGACCTATAGAGAAGAGGAAGAAAACCCAAAGAAGTAGGTGGGTTTTGATGGCGCAGGCTTGTGCCAGACGCCATGCTGAAAGAGTGTACACCATCCACCACCATTGTTCGGCTATACTGTATGCATAGATGCACCTCTCCAATGTACTATATATATCTAAGAGGCGTTTAAAAAGGGAGACATATAAAAAAATACTGGTTTGTTTCAGAGTCATCAACATCCCTCGATATACTGTATGATTGTTCTGCGTCCCTTTATTACAACTTCTTGTCTGGTTTCGCCGGAAATGCAGGATTTAAGAGGTCCAAGCTAAGCTGACTGCTGCAGCATCTACGGACTACCTAAGTGCCCTGTATTACTGCAGATTCTCGCTGAAACAGCTCGCCACAGCGCCTAATCCAAAACGACCGTGAACCCACTTGACGCACGTGCGGGGTGACCTGCAGCGCACGGTGCAGCCCAGCCCAAGCCCATTCAAGGCCAAACATCGAACTGCATGCCTGCATATCCCAGACCTGCGACCCAACAGGCGACCCAACTTTACCTTGACGACCAGCCTCCTCTTGTCCAGTTCCGTGCAGTTCCGCTGCCTTCTGTTCTCTCCGTCATCGCCTCTCCGCCTCTGCGTCTCCCCGCCTCTTGCGCGCAATGATCCTGCGACGACGCCGCTCGACTCGCCGGCCATGATAGCCGCCTCCGCCTCCGCTTCAGCTCCAGCTCAGCTCCCCCTCCTCTCGCTCACAGAGCCTCAACGAGGCCAAACATGCCGCCCGCCTCTCCGCCCCCCGAAGCCGGCACCGCAGATCGCCGGAGCACCCGTGCCGTGCCGATAGACCCGCTGTCTGATCGGGCAACGCTGAACCTCATCCGCCGGACGCTGTGCCCGCAGCAGCTGGGAGACAAAGGCCGAGATGCCCAGCCCGCCATCCAGGACCTGCTGCTGCCGCCGCTCACGAGCCGCAATGATGTCGACCTGCAGCTCTACGCCTTTCTCGCTATAATCATGCGGGAGTTTGTACAGAGCTGGTATAGCAAGATCACTGCCGACGAGACGTTTGTGCCTGAGATTCTGCGTATCATTGCACACTGCACCACGGCGCTGGAGCAGAGGTTTAGGAAGTTGGATCTCGAGAGTTTGCTCCTGGATGAAATACCAGACCTGCTCGACAGACATGCTACAGGCTAGTAGTGGTGTGGCATTGCCCTACGCTTTGGATCTGCCACTGACTAGGTCCCAGCTCGCCGCGTGGCCTCTCGATCTGCTTTGCAATCCTCGGTTGATGCTGATCACCGAGAGGTTTATCACTCCATTTTCCCCTTGCCGTTCCTTTCCCCCGTGCCTCGCTTGGATGATAACACGGCTGTGGAGCTACAACGAGAGAACGAGGCGACCTATCGCCAGTTGCTGGTCCAAGGTGTTCTAGCCATCCTGCTCCCTACTGAAGATTTGGAGAACCCCTGCCTAACGGCCCTTGTGGAACAAATATTCTCGGAGCTAATCATTGGCAATGTCATCGCCGGCAAAGCATCCCAGCCATGGCTGCTCTATGAGGCCATCTGTATCGCCGCAAGGTCGTTGGGCGAACAGAAAGATAGGACAAAGGCAAGGATCGTGTCTGGGAAGGACCGACCACCGGACCTTGGTCAGGATGCGGCCAAGTCTGCAAAGTGGACGGCCCAAGGGGTCTTCGTGTTGATTATTCACTTGGGCATCCTCTTCTTCAACGCTCTTCGGCTCATGGCCGGCACCTTGGCGGACTCCATATCGCTACCTCCCAGAACGGCGCTTCATCTCGATGAGGAAGCCGCAGAAGACGCTCACAACGACAAGCAACCACCACCATCAACGGATACGAACCTCGGGGTCAAAGTACCTGTACTTAGCTTCAAGCTCTGGGCGTGTTTTGGAAATCTGATTGAGCTCGAGGAGAGGAAACCCTGGCTGGGTGGCTTCATATCGTTGCTACAGACTGCGGCCATTGATGGGCCATGGCGTATTGCGGGGCTTAATGGTCCTCTCGACAGGTAAGATACGCAAATTTCCTTTTTGTACTGATGAATCGTCTTGGCCCTTCCCTTCCCACCCCTGATCATTGTTGATTCTACTCGTCATCTCGCATCTTCTCAAAGTCACTGGACCTTCCTACCCCCCTTGCCTCCAGCGAGTGAGCTTTCAAAACAGGGTCTCTCTCTGGACGGACCGTGCCTTAGCCGGATGCCGCGTTCCCCATCTGTGGCACAAATACAATCTACATTGTGCACACACTCCTGCCTGGCCGACGCCCTCGGAGTCTATCTAGTAGATAGGTAGCTCCATTCGATGAGAGGTCGAAATGGCCATCCCGACAGGGTTATCATGACCGGTGCAATTTGCAACCCAAGGCCACACCACACCGAGCATTCTAGATCTGGGCTGCTAGCTCCTTACCTGGCCAGCCAATGGAATTGCGAGGCTCGCCATCTCGGCTCCGATTGCTCGAAATTGTCGCGCCGGCCTGGGCCACCACAAAACGGCCCGTCCATCGAGAAGCCTTTATTACGCGCCGGCCTCGAACAGGGGGGCAATCAGCTACGAGAGAAAGCGGGTCAGGACCCCAGCTGTCTAGCCTCTCACGACGAAATGGTGTTGGAAGAGCATTTCGTCTGAAAATCAAATCACCCGCTCGCCCCGTGCCGCGCCACCTCCAGGTAGCCATCTGCTGTCCATTGGGCCGACTTCCCCCAAAGCAGACAAGGCCTCGTGGTTCCTGACCGCGCCGGTTTCTCTTGTCACACGGAAAGGAAAAAACCCGTTTGTCCCAGCGACTGCTCCACCACGCGTGGGCGCTCGGTGGTTAGTACCCAAGGCCACTGATGGGACGCATGTCACTCGCTTCTCCTCCTCCGCTGGCTTGTTGCGGAAGCTGGGATCGTTTGCGTCAATGGCTAAAGGAATCATACGAAACTACCTGTCAGAAATCAACGGACTTTGGGCGAGAACGCGCTTATGCAAGGCGCTCGTTGGCAAGTGGCCTGTGAGCCTCCTTCACCCTCCGTCCTCGCAACGACTCCTGGCTGTTGCCGCATTACCTGACCGACATGTAACACGACACATCACTTCTCCCACGATGCCCATTGGCAGGTCCCTCGCCGCACTATGAAGATCCAGCAGGCACCGTACCACACATCGGAGATGTTCCTTTCTTGTTTCCCCGCACGCAGCAAGCCTCCTGTCCTGCTATCCAATCTGGTTCAACATTTACCTCCATGGATCATGGATAGCATGAGGAGCTTTCTCTCCCCCCTCTCTGGTCTGGCCTTGACCTTGACCCATGATCACATGTACCTTTCTCCATCACACCTTGAGAGAAGGGAGCACGGGTCATCCTTGACAAGACGTCCCCTTTCACAAGCTAAACTTGCCAGCAAGTGGCTCTCGATGGCAACGCTTCCTTCTCGCATTCTCTATCTCTTTTTCTTGTCTACCCACACACAGCATCCACCAACCCTTCCCCTTCTGAATCTCGCTTTCTTTCCCCACCTATAGCGGGCGGACCCGATGGGAATATCCATTTCTTTCCCGGACTCGTCTTGTTTTTTCCCTCTTGCTCTCTGATGGGGGACTAACTGAAGCTAACTAATGGCCCTTTTGCTTTTCCGTCGGCTTGTGTAGACTCCTCTCGCACCATATTCAATCTCTCTTCGATTCGTCTCATCTACCACCCATCCTTCGGTCGCTCCGAGGCGCCCTGTTTCCTAACAACAGCCCCGGCACGTCCACTCTTGTGGCTCCCCAGTCGGAGAGGGAGCTGCTCGCTCTGCGCCGTAGGGCCGCCAGCGCTATCTCGGATTTGCTCCCTGCAAGCGTGACCCGCGTGTACTTTGGCCGTCGGCATTGGCGCCTGGGCGGGCTGTTTGGCCCTGGCGATGACGCCGGATCGCCTTCTGCCGCGATCGACGAGGACGACGACGAGAGGATCTTGGATGAGCTCGAGAGTCTCCTCGACGTCGTTGGGGACGAGTACTGCAACAAGCACTTGATGTATAGCGCCTTGGAATTGGTTCTTGTGAGGCTGATGCCAGAGCTAAGCGACAAGGGCGTTGTGGAGCTACGGCAAGACAGACTTGGCTAATACTAAGCACTCACGAATATACCTTATTAACTGTAAAGTGCATAAACACAACCTTTTTGCGCACGTAGTACTCTGTACGGATATGACCAGCAGTGTGTACAAACTCGTAGTCGTGCCCAGTAATAGTGTGTATTACAGCTTCTGCCTAGTCCCCTGTTCCAGGTCCCCATCTGGACACCTGCTCTCGACTCTCCACATGGGATAGACAGACCATCGACATGTACCCAGTACACGCAGATACTCACACACACTCTGGCACTCACACACAATGTTAAATGTGGCCCATATTAAATGACAGAAATTGAAAAAAATCGGGGATTAGCCGGTACAGTAACAAAGCGAAAAAGCATGTAGATGCCGAGAAGAAAATTATGTCCCCATATGGGTTCCCCCCGCTCCCCGATGACCCTCTTTTGGTCATTCCCGTACAAAAAAACACATTTGATATTGAAAAGCATGCTTCTCCGTGAGGAGTATGGTGCCAAACAGGCCCTTGTAATTTTTTTGGATCTTGTCTTGTTCCCCCAATTCATATCCTTAAAAAAAAGAAATATCACAAGAAAATAATGAAACAGGAAATATGAAAATGTTAAGACCCAAGTAGATAATCTTAAAGGAAACCAGAAGCGGCAGGGGATGGAGCACCAGGTCCTGCTTACTCCCACACCATGTCAGCGACACCTGTCCGTCTTTTTTGTCCTTTTTTGGTGTATCAAGTCAAACCAAGGAAAAAAAGAAAATATGTAAAGAAAATTCAAAAGGCGGATGAAATAAGAATCAAAGCAGTAGCACACTCAGGTTGCGCGCGAGCAGCAAGCAGAATCTTTGGTCGCTAGATATGTGTTAGGAGAGTGGGAGGTGTCATCGCACTGGTTTCGAATCGAAACCAAGTAAAAAAAAGAAATGAGTGATATCTGAATGATAGAAGAAAAAAATCAGTTTTGATGCTGGTAGATCTGTTGCCAGATGAAGTCGCCTTTCTCTTTTAGTTATAACCCCGTTTCCATCCGTTCAGTTCCTTGTCCGTTCCTTACTTCCGTCGCCTGCGGTGTAGAAGCGGAAGCCTTTTCATGTTATATGAAATAGGCCGGTGCCACAGCATTGATTCGATGTGAAAAGATCATCTTTGCTCTTACTCCGAGTTGGGTAGCCCGGTCCGTCTTCTTCCCATACTCAATCCTTTGTTTGTTCCAGAAATGCTCAAAAAATTCCGTAACGCCAGGGGAAAAAAAACTTCGATAACAGATGTTCAAAAACAGGGAAACAGGCGTATGCGTATGAAAGAAGTGTGTAGTTGATATCCCAGAGCCACATTTGATGTCTCCGTCATATCTCCACCATCGATGTCTCAGTTAACGATTGAATTTCCCCGTCATCGCCTTCGGGGATCCTCGATAGCCCTCCTATAGAAGGACGAGTAGTTTGGTGTTGATGTAATTGTAGCTTCTTTGTAAGTTGAACAATGGTGGCGTAGTCGCTTTTGTCAAATGGCCCATTTGGTGTCATGCTGTGCAGGTAGTTTAGCAGCGTTTCCGCGGCACGTCTAGCATCCTCAGGGGTCGGAGATGTTGGCGAAGAGTCAGCAGTGGTCGAGGATACAGAGCTAGTGTTTGTGGAAGGGTTGTTTGACCGCGCAGCAATACTCGAATTGCTGCTGCTGCGGCGTAAAGCCGGCGGCGATGATACTGTTGAATCAAGCGTGAAGGGAGTGTTTCGGATGTCATTTGTTGGTGATTCAAGTGTTGAAGCTGACGTGACGGCAGATGGGTGTCGAGGGGTGAGTGGACCCGCACTTATATCCTGGTTCACACAGTCGATGTTAAGAGAAGGGAATGTGTTGCTTCTCTTTCCGCGATGTTGTTGAAAATCAGGGGCGGCCGGTTGTATGTGTAAACTATTTTGAAACGCTCCCATGTTGGGGTCAGGTGAGAAGTGAAAGGGCGCTGTTGGGCTTATCGTATCACCGGGAAACGAAACACTTGGGTCCCTCAAATCACTGGCCAACGATGTAGAGGAGTGTGATCCAGCATGTCCGTATCGAAAACTGAAATCATGTGCTTCAGCTTGCAAGTCCTCGTCGCTGCGGCTGGCAGACAAAGGGGAGAGTTGTTGAGTCGGAGAAACAGGAGAGACGGTAGGATTTGTTTTATCTCCTGTGAAACGTGGAATAGCTGTGGACACAGCAATGCGGTCCGGAATGTTCGTTTCAGAGGCACGGCGCATTAACCGGCCAGCCCCTATGCCGTGTTTTTGCTTGAATTTGAGGAGCCAGTTGCTGTTAATGTTAGTCAGCCCTCTGTCTTGGCTGCCGCTAGCTCGAGCAAAGAGCCTTGCTTGTTCGATTATCTCTTCATCTTTGACTTCAAATCCTCGTTGCTGTTGTCGACGGACATAGTTACTGAGCGTTCGATCAAAGTCTGGATGCTTCCCCTTCAAACGCTTGAGTGCTGAGCTATCTGGCTCCGGATCTTGCTTAAGGTACTGATCCTTGTGCCTCAACACCTTGGATACAGTGCTTGACGTCGACGTTAGTTTATTCTCGTCCAAGTGTAAAGGGGAAGAGTCCCGAGTAATGTTTGGGGAGGTTACCTTCTTTCAACACCAAATTTTGCGCCGATGTCTGCCTGCCTTGTGCCCGGGTTGTCTTCGTGATACTGGCACATGGCCCGTTTTTGCTCTGCGCTTAAAGTCTTTCTTGCTTTCTCATGGTGCACAGGGGGCCTCGGCGACGGGTCAACTGGGGGCAGGCTGGACGCCGGCGCGATGGACAACGGAGGTGCAGAGTAGCTCCCTGATGGAGTCGGGTTTGTCAACTGGCTCGGCCACTGCGTGTTTAGCATCGGCAACTGGTGATGACCCATTAGGGGCGCAGGCTGGATTAGTTGATGGGTCGAGGGCGGAGGAATGGACGGTTGAATGGGCGGAGGCATTCTGTTGAGTGATTCTGATGGCAACCCGTGAGATATAAATCCGCCAAAGGTGGCGCCATATTCATTCAGAGGGCTGTTTCCATAAGGACTCTGGCTATAGGGACTGATGCTCGCCCAGTGGTCGCTGGAATACCCAGCTCCGTTACTCTGTACCATGGTAGCGTCCTGGCCCAGGTTGGCAGAACCGTGACCAGCAGTGTTCATTGTATGTATTCCAAGAAGTTTAGAGGCCCAGTCTATCGCTGGGTTTTGCTAGTTGCTGAAAAACTGAGAAAGTCAGCACTTGGCAAATAGTCTCTTGCCAGAAAACGGACAGGAGGAGGAGGAGAGCAAGAGAGAAGCGGAACGAGTGGGGGGTATTATCATTCATCCGTCAGCGAAGAGACAAAGTCCAAACCTTGTCTTGGGCCGTCATCAATGAGCCGGCAATAATATGTCAAGTATCGTTACGGGAAGCATTTGTTCAGAGCAAACAAAAAGAAGCGTACGAACCTCATGGACAGTGATGTTAGGGAATGGCATAACCCTTTTGTTTTGGAGATGAACAGACCAGACGACAAGGACAAATAAATCGAGATGCTAAAATATGATTGCAACGCAAACTAATGATGGAGAAAGGTATCGCATAATAAGCAAGTTTATAGGAGTTTGAGAGCAAAGAGAAACCAAGATGGGTAATAGTAAAGAGTGAAGTCTCGGTGACAAATTTGCTGGATGAGGGGTGCTCTGCTAGATAATGTATCGCTACTTGGCCAGCTGTAGAGCAACGCCCTGGAGCAAGCAAAGAAGCAAAGAAGCACACCTGTCAAGGAAAGCCCTGCTTCTCACGTCACTTTAACTACTACTGAAGCGTGCAAGACCCGCTGGTGGACTCTCTTCCGCGCGGTAACGGTCTGGTGAGACAATGACGGAACTTTTCTTCGCCGTTACTCGCTGCCTCGTGCTTTCGTGGGGGTGAAAATACAAGACTGCGGAGAAGGGAAACGACTCATGTCAGCCCTGGGCAAGAACAGAAAGTAGCAGCATTCGGTCTGGTCGAGGGGCGGTGATGCATCTAAGATGATAAACCAAGTACCGGCCCCGGACCTGGCAGTGGAAGTCGTCGCACCGCGTGCTTGTCTGTGCGGCAAGCGAGTCCGTACAAGATCTGACAAGCTGCAGCAGGCCGATGCTGTTGGTCAAGGAGACGGCAAGCTCGGTGGTTTGCTGCAGACGAGCAAGTGGCCCACCAGCCAGTGCTATGCTAGGTCTACCAAGCCGGGCTAGACTAGGGTATCCAAGCAGTATCCTCCCAGAGGCGTACAAGAAGTGGCTCTTGTAACTGTACTCGTCCTGGGAAGATGCTGAAGCCGGAGCGCATTGTCTGCGAAGGAAGCGGAACGTTGGCCGTGGAGGCAGGCATGCAGACGCATGCACGAAGAGGGGCCCTGATGCAGGGGGCCCATGGAGAGGAGGGGGCGTGTGAGTCGGCAAGGTAATGGGCGCCTCTCCATCGTGTGGGCGAGTTGAGCTACAGTAGGTACTCGTACCTATAACCTATAAGTGAGTGAGTGAGTGAGTGAGTCTGCGTGTGTCAGTTTTGGCTGTCTACATAGCTTGCCTTGCTTGTCTGCATGTCCGGCGCCCTTGTTTGCTAGGGAGAAGACGGGTGGGATTCCGTCCCAGAAGGGAATGGGCCTGAGAGACCAGAGACCGGAATGACTGAGGGGTGCTCTGGACGGACAGGCTAGGATTGGGAACGGGCCATGGATCATGGAGATTGGGCATGATAGGGCAAACATTGACCAACGGGTGACCAGGGCCAGCATGGCCAGAAGAGGCAGCGTCGGCGGGATCTGGGAACTCGACATGGGACCATATGTAGGTACAGGCAAGGCAAACCCACACCCACTCACTGATTAATATTGGTTCGTTGGCGGTCTCCTGAGCCTCTGCTGGCGCTGTGTCGCATCCGTGCCGTCGGCCTTGTAAGTTGGAGGTTTCCTTCTTTCTGCACGGCCTGTTGCATGATGCAGCATACATACGAGGATGCTCTTAGTAAGTTAGTAAGTAGGTAACATCCAGAGTAGATGCCCTGTTTGGGGTTGTGCGACGTCGGAAAAAATGATTCAGCATTCCGTACCTTCCCTCCGTGACGTCGGCCCAGAAGCGTGACAAGAGCCATCAACGACAAGGATGGACCAGAATGAAGCTTATTCATCTCAGGCAACGGCAACGCTTCAAGCACGTTGAGCATCCAAAATGAGCCCAGAGAGAAGCACGAAAACCACGCGAGCGCAATACTTCCGATGGCCATGCACAATACTAGTACTACTCGGTGCAAGTACGCAAAAAGCCGCTGCTTCCAAGCCCCATGTGGTTGTCTAGGATGGACATGGACCGTCACCGACTACGAGTGCTTGTACAAGTACGAGTGCTACGACTACTGACTGCTGCCCAGGGCTTCATCGCGATTCCGGCGCACGAGAGCCTGGCCCGGCATATTCATGGGTCGACGATTTCATCAGCCAGACTAGGAAATAGTCTTCCGGGCAAGCATCCATCCAAGCAGGATTACAGTACAGCACAGCACAGGTATTGTGGAAAATCCACATCCACCCTCCGGAGCGCTATAGGTACCCAGTACGAAGCTGCTCTACCGTACGAGGACGCAGCAGCGTCAAAAGAACCCCGGCAAAAAATAAGAAACCTTGATCCCGGTCTCATCACCAATAGCCACAGCGAAGCCCGCGCAAACACACCGTACCTGGGCTTGTGGACAAATACGAATCGAAATGTTCTGTATCAAACACCAAGCAAACAGCCACTTGGTCTCGAGATTCGCCACGGAGTTCAGCTCTCAGCTCCTCAGCTAAAAGCAGTCTTTTTGCGCTCGAATCTCGCGAGTGATAGCTGAGTAGATTGACTGCCAAGTCGCTGCTCAAGCTGTGGTGGATGAGGCTTCAACGGCTCGTATACAAGAGAGGGGTTGGAGCATGTCGCTGTGGAGCGGCCCGAACTAGCTAGCGCACTTGTCGCAGATGATACCGATCAACAACGAATCATTTGCCTAGTTCAAGGTACAGTTATGCCCTCATGTACGAAGTGCCGCAGCTGATCATGTCAATCAGGCTAAGGAACGGTGGCCTACGAGCAAGTACTCCAGATGTAAATGACAGCCCAATGTCAGAGAGGCACTTGTTCAGCCACAACCGTCTCCACCACCGCCGCCGTTTACGAGTGCAAGTATACGCAATTTTAAGCATTAGACAAATGGAAGTTTCAGATATAATAGCTTACGGAGATTTGAGAGTTGTCCCCAGATGGAGGTGACCTTCTAGGTAGGATGCTGAGTCGTACCTGTTGGTACTTCTACCGGTTGCCCTCTTCTCCACGTTTTCAGCTACGCGCAAGTCGAGCGCGCCAAATGATGGGTGCTATACTACTGACAGGGGTAGCTAATCCTAGCCGCTCATCGGAAATACTATCACTAGTTGACTAGCAACAAGAGAAATTGCAGCCGCTTTATCGACGCCATCTTGACTACGCCGTAAAGGCAGAGACCAATCCGCCATTTCTTCCATCGGCAAGCCTGCTCATGCCGAAGCTGCTGACCGATGACTTTTTCTTTTTTTTTTAGTTCAACGAGAAGGGTCCAGGCTGTCCCTCTACTCGAGACACGACCATCGTAGCTTGGTTATACTCCGACGGATGAAGCAACAATTTTATGGTCACCCGCTCATTCGAAAGCTAATATTGGCCTTGGAAGCTTTGAGACTTACCGAATCTGCCGTTGGCTCATCTTATATCACAAGATTGATCGACATTGCTGTGCGAAATACCCTCTAGTGCTCTCGAGCTTTATTCTGAAAGTCAACGCACGGGAGCGCGGGAAGACCGTCCACGTTGGCCAGGGCCGTGCCACTAGCGTCTATTCCTTCTTGAGGTAAATACTTGTGTGAAGTATTCGACGGCTTCTATCTTGCAAGCAGTACTTCTGGAGGATGATGAGGCGTCGAGGCGTCGAGCCATGGCGCGGTGGTAGTTCACACGCTAAAGCACTGAGAGGGGTGTAATTGTTGGATCGCTTGACATCAAACATAACATTGGTTCGAGCTCATCGGCCATTCCACCAACAAGATCTCTGGCTACTACTATACGAGTGCCTCCAGAGGGGAGTGTTTCCTCCATCGACCAATTTGGACGAGATCATGACTTATCGCTTGACTAAATTGGCGAAGTCATGCACATGCTTCTCTATCTACGCACAAACGTCTTCAGGTGCCTTTTCATCAGCCTATTCGTGCTAGAGGGTCCCTGGTTTGGAAAAAATGCGGCTTGGCAGTGCACTAGACAACAGTTTCAGTGGTCAATTTACGACGGAGGTGCCTCTGAGAACAATAGCAGTGCTGCCACTCCAACCACAGCTTATTAGATGGAACAACGTGATGCAGAACCGCTTATTGCAGCATCAGTCTCCCATCCCTAGAGGGCTCGATATCGAATTCGTTTACTATGGCGCTCAGTCCGAAACCTTTTCACCTTCCCTTTCTTTCTTTTTACCCGGACGGTCCGGTGGAAGTCATAAACAGGCACCTGTCAAGAGATAGGTCATGAGGATACCTCTGATGCTTGAAAGTACGTACACAAGCAGCTCTGCATCCCTGTTAGTACTTGCATACCAGAACGATTACATATCGTCCAACACCAAAGATTAACTTCATGCTGGCAGTGACATATTTATATAACCGGCATATCGTTGACCCGAACTCAAAAGCTTCCGATCCAAGGCCAGGGAGTTCTTGAGCTGCAGACTTATGAAGTTCTCGGCATCTTTGTTCTTGTCTTCGCTCAAATTGAACGGGAACAAGGGGGCGGTGGCGTCCGCGCCAAGTGAATAGCTTCCGCTTCCAGGCTCTCTTCCAGTTGGCCAATTTCAACCCCTGCCTCTGGCTGCCGCTGCGTGGAGGTCCGTGCTCAACGTTTAACCCCAGCAAGATACACGGAGCACCTGGCACTTACCAGAGAAGACAGAGAGTCAGCACCTCACAGGCGTGAGACAACACTCGGCCTCCACGATGGCTTCTTTTGGAGGCATTCATGAGTCCAACACGATGCTGTACGGCCGAATATATTCGTTGACTGCCGGCATTGACTGCTTATATTCCCCATCATTTCACGGTGGTGCGTTGAGATTTGGCTCAGCATGGGTCCTGCCATGTGTTATTAGACTGAGGGCCAGGTTCAATTTAGCATCCTCTCGTCAATCTCATGCTATTAACCTTTCTCTCCCGAAAAGGGCCGCCTTTGGTCTCTCTACTAGCTCCTCATGCTCTGTCTCCGACTTACGAAATAGAAGTTAGGCGAATTGTTATCAGTGCAGTCAGCTCAACGAAGCATACCGTTGGGTGTTTTCTCCAACTAAATGTTGAGAGATGTGACGCGTCCTGATCCTGTGCTTTTCCCAACAGCCAACTGAACCAAGGCGGCATGAATATCATCACCAGTACCTGGTCATTCTGGACTTCGTGTAGGATAACAACCTTTCTATCTTGGGCAGAGTCGATGATTCAGCTACACGCGATTTGATCCAATTGAAATGGAGACTTTAATTAGATGGAAGGAGGCGGCCAATCCCGACGAGATCTACCGATGCCCACTCTTCAAAACGCGTCCAGGTGCCGGCAAGGTGGATCATGACTGGTTGGTGGTGATACACAAAAACAGCCAATTACACCTCTCGAGGGAGCTGATACCTCGAAGGAATATTGCCGCGTGACGCTCTCCGTAATAGGAAAAACACCCCATGGAATCGGTCTTCAAGGTTTCCCAGTTTCCTCGTGGCGAAATTGTCCGGTAGTCTGCTTGTACGACGTCGTCGAGCTCTCATTTCAGGCAAAGATGATACAATTGTCTCCGAACGATGGCTTCGTATATGGAAGAATGCTTTACAGACCTCGGCAATAGAGCAAACGCCGAGTTTGTCAAGCCCTCAGTCGTTTCATCATCCTAGCCGCCATAGGGAGCAGCAGGTGGAAATCTACCACCAACTTTCTGCGTGTTCTGTGTGGAAGACTTCATTTGCGGCATGGCTCGGCCTGTACGATACAATGGCTTGTATGATGCGGCTCCGCGGCGGAGGCTCTGTCACCGAAAGCCCATCCAGTTCTGCTTGCACATGGGTACAGGGCATCATGCCTGGTTCACCGGCATCACGATGTTATCTATCGCATTATGCACCTCCACCGAGGCCCCATCGCAAAATTGGATTTCCCTTCTGCTGGCATGTACGTACGAGCATTGAACGCAGTCAGGTACTCGTACCTGTCAAGACGTCGCAACTCAACTTTGCAAGGTCTCCATGTATGCTTTCAACAAGGGCAGCATCATGTTAGTGTCCTCTTGACGGCAGGGCCAACACTGGTCTGTGCCTTATGGCTCTTGACTCCGTCTCCGCTGCGGGCGAACTACTCCGTAGTCAGTAAGGACATGCATGAGCCATGCCGCGCCGCGCGCTCATCTTTGCTAAAACCACAGGCCGCCACCAAAATCCTCGTTCCCGCGAAGCCTCTGCTCAAGCATGTACGAGTATCACATGGAGTGCTAGCAGCATGTACGAGCACAGTACCTGTACGACTACGGCCACTGAGGATGCGATTACTGGGCCTAGTACTTACAGGTGAGCACCTTGCAACATGGCATGCAAACCCTCGTTTGTACAGGCTGCCCCTGCGGCTTCCCCTCCCATGTCCCGTCTCCTAGACCGGCCGCCATTGTCAAGATGGCTTTATCTCTCCACTCCTTCGAAAGCAAGCGACACCACTTACCACTCGATTCTTATCCCAGGCCGGGTCCCGTACCTGTACGCATGATGAAGGTGGCTTGACCGACCGCGTGTTTTGTGTCTCTGCCTGTGGTCATGCTCTTGTTGCCCTTTTGGCAGCACTCACTTGGATTCCGTATGAAGCACAGGGGTTCTTTTCAGACCGGGTCGCCGTTGGCCCACTCACCAATCTCTCGCAAAGCAGCAACTCGGGGCTCGACTTAGACGTTTAGAAGCCTGTGGCATTCCTCCGGCACTTGGCACCAAAGGTGGATCAGAGAGAAAATCAAGAGCTCACAAATACGTACAGAGTTCTTGAACAGGATGACAGGGTCACCGCCATAAAGAACAAGAAACCAAATAATGCGCCTTCCGCATGCGTCTCCACCCGGCGTGCCCATCATTTTCTAGTTCTTCCTCGTCTGGGCGGCAAGAGAAGCTCTCTGAAAGGCTGGGCTGGAGACAACCAAGGCCCAATACAACTCCCTGGGGCGTAATGCAGCCAGCATCGGGCCTCTCTATCCAGCGAATCGTGTTGCTGCGTCGCCCATCCAAAGCCACCCTGCGAACTTCCAATTAGCGTCAAGGCCGGAGTGCCCTCTCTCTCGTTCTTTTCTCTTTCTCTCGCTCACACCCCCCTCTCCCGGGTTGTCTCTTCTTGGTGTAGCCCCAGGTTGGGCTCTCGTCCGCAGCCCCAAAAGGGACTCTTCCCATCCCCACGTTTCTAGCTCTACTTTTTTTTCTGCGAAGGGCGGCCGCAGATCGAGAGGCCCTCGGCTATGCAGGGCCAAAGTACATCAGCCCCCCCGGGGATTGGGCCATGGCCCATTCAACTACGTTCATGCTTTCTTCACGCCTACTATATGGCCCATCCATCGTCGAATGGCGAGTAAGGCGTACGAAACAGCGGACCCGAGGTTTATCTTCAGGACGAATTACTCGCGTGCCAGTTATCGCTTCTACACAACTCATTTGACACCCGTACACGTGCTCTGTATGCCATGTCTGCTGTCCCTGTCGATGGCACGCTGGACGGACTTGACTGCTCTGATCGTTGGGAGAGGGAAATTGGGTTATTTTCTATGAGCGTCAGAGCACGGCGTACTACAAAGTACTAACTACTTTTCTCATTTGAGTCCCCAAAGTGAACGCCCTCCTGCCACTTGCCCCGTAGTTGGCCATCCCCCCCTTTTCCTTTTCTTTTGTTCTTTTTTTCTTTTTTAATTTTCTTTTTGTTGTTGTTGCTGCCGTTGTAGTTGTTGCTTGGTGGTGTCGTTGTTAACTGTTCCATGCACCATTCTACTCCCCATCTCCATCTCCTTTAGGGCCTAGAGAATCATTGCCGCCGATCATCATAGCTCATTCCCCTTCTGACGTGCCGAGTCGCGAATTGCCTGCGCATCGGCCTTTGAAACTGTCATGCTCGTGCCAATATGCCACATCAATGCCGCCCATCCCTGTCCCGTTCCCGGCCAGTCACCCGGGCCAAGGTTTGCATGAACTGAAAACAACCACGTAGGATGTGCCCCTGGCCCCCGAAGCGCTCGGGCTTTGTGAATGAAATTCTGCTTGGTCCATTTGCAGGGCCGAAACTCGGGACTTGGGCTTCGCGGGCAGATAACGGATGACAGCCTCCTTGGTTTTGCACGGCACTCAAAGAAGCCGGATGAGTTATGTCGTCTTCTCCTTCATCCGGCGGATTGCCCACTATAGTTTTGGGCTTTGGAAATTGTCAAATCATCGCTTGATAATAGTTACTGGTAATAAGCCAAATTAGTATTGCGTGGTTCGCTGCCGTCCGATTCTCGGACAAGATAAGGGGTAGAGGACGCAAAAGAGTAGACAGTAATACATACCGACATCTTCATCTTCCAGCTCGTGTGCTAGACCAACCCTCTGCGGCTGATGCTTCACCGACTTGCCATAAACAATGGCTGACTTGAACTGTTCCACAATGGTGCGGTGAATAGCGTTGCACTAATGTTGTGTAACGCACATTAGTTGAAAAGTCCTCGTGATAATAATAAGGATAGTAAAAGGGGGGGTGTCTTCTTGGTGGCTCACGAAATCTTCCACGGTGCATCTCGACGCTTTGAGCACAACGGGGGCTGAGTAGTCGGGTGCCCTGCCCTTGGGCTTTGTATACACTCGTTTCAGGCTCAGCTTCTCCCACATGGCTTCCATGAGCTCGTCAAGGTTCCAGCCATGCTCTGAGCTGATGGGGACGGAGTTGGGGATTCGGTAGAGAAGATCCAGCTCTTCAATGCTAATGGAATCGATCTTGTTGAGGCAGTAGACGACGGGAATGTAACTATTCAGCAGTGTTAGCAATCCATCGTCCGATTTGCCAGTAAACGCGTAGTTTCGGCACCCTTCTCGTTGCCTCTTTCACTCACCTTCGGCTCTTTGCCTCGATAATGTCAATCAGATCATCAACAGTAGCATCGCATCGAATGGTAATATCAGCAGAGTTAATGCGGTACTCGCTCATGACCGCCTTGATCTCGTCGTGGTCGATGTGCGTCAGGGGCTGGGTGCTGGTGATGTTCAAGCCACCCTTGTCCTTCTTCCTGAAAGTAATGTTGGGGGGCTCTTTGTTGATGCGAATGCCGAAGCCCTCGAGTTCGGCCTCAATGACTCGCTTGTCCGTCAAGGGCTTGTTGACGTCGAGCACAATGAAAATCAAATGGCACGTCTTGGCGACGGCGATGACCTGGCGACCTCTTCCTCGACCGTCCTTGGCTCCCTCGATGATTCCGGGAAGATCGATAATCTGCAAGGGGGCGCCTGCAGCAATGTTTGGTTAGTATTATTCCCATCATTCTGTCGTCTTCTCGCTCCTAAGCGGGCGAAAAGAAAGAAAGAAAATAACGACGGCAACACACGCACCATTGTACATGACCTGACCGGGAACCGACGTCAGCGTCGTAAACTCGTACGCCGCAGCTTCTGAGTGCTGCCCCGTCAACTTGCTCATCAAAGTACTCTTGCCCACGGACGGAAACCCAATGAAGCCAATACTGGCCACACCCGTCCTGGCCACGTCGAAACCGGTACCGCCGCCGCCGCCGCTGCTGCTGGGGGTGAGCAGCTCGCGTTTCAGCTTGGCCAGCTTGGCCTTGAGCTGACCCAAGTGATACGACGTCGCCTTGTTCTTTTGAGTCTTGGCCATCTAATGCAGAAAAAAACGGTCAGGGTCTTCCTTGTTCCTAGTAAAAAAAAAGCAGACCGCTCAACGCCGGATTTCGCCTTCGGAAATAACGTCGTCTCGTCGTCTCGCTGGGGGGTTTTTCGATGCGGAAGACATACCTCGGCCTCAATCTCCTTGATCTACATTGTCCAATGTCAGCCAAAGCTCAGAGTAGAAAGAGAACAATCACAAATTAAACAAAATGCAAGCTGGGCGAGGCGAGATCATACCTTGTCCACAGTCGTCGACATGATGCCGGTGGTGTGTATCAGCTATTCCAAATAAGTTCCTCGGTTTCCCTCTTGCTTCTCTCTTCGAAATTCGCGTGCTCGCAACTCTCTGCGGCGTCGTGCTGGCGGTTGTGATGATTCCGGTCTGTTATCACAAACTTGTTTGTGTGTGGTGGCATGAATCTTTTGGAAGGAATTTGGTGGGGTAAATTTCTGGTTTGTGGTTCCTGGTGGCCAATGATGTCAGCCCATTTGGACCAATCCGCTTTAGGGAAGAGGAGCCACAGCATTTATATGGCTGGATGGCTTTTTGCCACAGCTTGTGTCTCATAAGATCAATGATACCATCACAGCTCTTATAACTTATAAACTTACAAGTAGCATATACGCAAACAACTCCATCAGATATACAAGAGCGAAAAAACATAACTGTATTTAATACAAGGCTATTGTAGTCCATGTATCTTCATCACCCAAATTCCGGGGTCCTCCAAAGGGGAAAAAAGCCATCAAGAATTCTTCTTGCCCAATGCCGCATTGCTGGAAACTCTTGCATCAAAACGCCCTTCGTCTCACATACAAAGCTTCCCTTTTCCTCCCTGTCCGACCAAAAAAAGGAAAGACGACTCTGTAGAACCATTGACCTGTTCCATAAACAAGCAAACTGTCCAAATGTACCGTAGCATACCATAGCACTCCGTCCAAGCTGTAAAGGGAGAAAAGAAGAAAGAAAGGCTTTTTTTTGTCCCTCTGCTCATGCTGTAAAAGTGTCAAGACCCATGTCAAGCAAAACAGAAATCATTCCCTCCTCAAGGAGCCAGCCACCAAAACGTCGTATTGCGTTGCGTTGCGTTGCGTTGCGTTGCGTCAAAGTGTGCGTAGTGTGCGCGTGTGTACAAGGGAGCGCGCGGCCTCATTCCCGTCCAATCCACCACCGTCCAAGTCTATAGACATTTACATGAACAAGGCCAAAGCAAGAAAAAATAGAAAAGGGGAGGAGAAGGAGGAGGAAGAAGCCAAGAAACCGGAAACCAAATGCAAAGGATGTCGGATAGCGCAAGATTGTACAGCATGAGTTGATTTCATGTATTTCTCTTTCTCTTCCAGGCCAGTTCTGCTATCAACTGGTCGATCCATTAATACCATTAGTTATACCACTATCCATTGCTGCCTCGTCCTTGACCTCATCTGAGGCAGCGTGTCCATTCGTGCCGTTCATGGTCGGCTTGGGCCGTGGGGCTGAAGTTGGGCTGATTGGTGAGGAATGAATGCCGTTTGGGAGCGGCGAAGGGCTCGTTGTATCCTTGATGAGATGCCCTAGGCCTTGAGTCAGGCAAAGGGCGTTGTAGTCCGTATCGTCGGGATACGCCCGGGTCAGGCCTCGTCGGGGAACTCGTGTCTCCGGAAACGGAGTCCGGCTCGTTTGAGAAAGAGTCGGCAGCTCTTCTTCGACCATGACTCCGTTGACATAGTATTTATGTCGTGGGGCGAGGCCATGGTAGCGGCCGGCATCCGGGTCTTGCTTCCATTTTGAAGCCGATGCCCATTGTTGCTCGTTTTCCATGAGCTCACAATACTCTACTCCTAATCTGATACCTCGCAGGTGTGGAATGCCAGGCACAATATCCATGAAGTCGGATACCTATGTCAAAGTTAATTACATTGTCAAGGGAGATTAATAAAAAAAAGACAACGTGTATCTTGTTGCCTGCGGTGCAACTAACCTTCACAAAGAACATGTCCGTTGCCTGGAACTTTTCCCATGCATCTTGCTTGAGCCTGTCCTTGTTGTCGTAACTCAAGCTCTGCGGTGCCTCATCGCCATAGCATCCAGGAAGCTGTTCGCCAAGCTCCCACAGCTTCTCGGAGAAGAGCGTGTATCGCACCCACTCCGTCCTCCAAAGGCTGACTTTGGCAAGTCGAGAAGTCGGTACGCGGGTCCAGGAAGCATCTAGCAATGTGTTAGCAAAAGTCTTTCAAGAACACGGGGCAGGTGGGCGTATTGTTCGGCTTACATTTAGGGAGACTCAGATCCTTCTCTCCCAACAGCAGGGCGACGTGGGTGTTGAGAACCCATTGCTCACGACCCTCGGCGGTATTGTTCGTCTCTGGGCGGATCGTGTCAAACCGGGGCGCGCGCATGTACTTGAATTTTTCGGCAACGGCCGCGGTCTTGGGGTTTGACGCTGTACAGAGCCATCGCAGCAATGGGGGCAGCTTCTCTACTCGAGCTCGCTCTTGCTCCTCTCGAAGTCGTTCCTGTTCCTCACGCCGTTCTTGTTCTTCACGAAGGCGTCGCTGTTCTGCTTCTTTGGCGGCTCGTTTCCGCTCCATTTCTTCCCGCTGGGCACGTTCTTGACGTTCGCGCTCCCTGCGTTCTTCTTGCTCACGTTGTTGTCGGGCCTCTTCGGCAGCCTTGCGTTCTTGTTCTTTGTGAAGCCGTTCCTCTTCCTCCCGCAGCCTCTGTTCTTCCTCTTCCTCCCTCTTCTTCTTTTCCTCTTCTCTCCTCTTCTCCTCTTCCTTCCTCTTTCTCTCCTCTTCTCTCCTCTTCTTCTCCTCCTGTTCCAGCTTCTTCTTTTCTTCCTCTAAGCGGCGAGCCTCATCCTCACGCCGACGGGCCGCAGCCTCCTCAGCCTCGCGCCGTTCACGCTCAGCCTTCTCACGAAGTTTATTGCGCGCCTCGTCTTCTTCTCGTTTCTTCCGATCTCTCTCTTCCTGCTCCTTTCGCTTCTTGCTCTCTTCTTCTCGTTGACGAGCCTCTTCTGCCTCTCGCTTCTTCCTCTCCTCAATTTTGGCACGCCGTCGTTCCTCTTCTTTGAGAGCGTCCTCTTTCTCAGCAGCTTCCTTCTTCTTGGCTTGTTCTTCCTCGTTTTCTCGATTCCTTCGATCACGAGGTGCTGCCTGTTCCTTGACATTGTCCGCATCTGGCATTTCGACATCGTCATCTTCTTGCTTGACTCGTATCGACTTCTCGCCAGATGTATTTCGGACAGAGTCTTTTCGCTTGGGTTCCCGCTCATCGTGATTGCTCTTTGGTGGGTCGTCCTCGCGATGTTTTCTGGGCAGGAGTGCCGAAGATTTGGAAGAATTATCCCGAGATATACTACCTTTGCGGGGTTTGGCTTCTTCAGAGACTGGTCGCTTTGGCAGGGATCGCTTCTCCTGGCTGTCACCCTCCAGTCGCCGACGCTTTACCGGCCCTTCGTCCTTGTCAATGTCGCTCGGCCGATCTGGGGTAATACTATTTCGGTGTCGTTTTGAGACACCATCTCCCGATACCGAGAGGCGATCTCTCGACTCATCGCGTTTCAGGGCCTTTGTTCGGTCATGATATTTCTCGGATAGCTTGGGCTTGTCTACACTTTCTTCATGTCTTGGCTCGCTAGGGCTGGACGGTTCCTTGGCCCCAGATGAACCGATAGACGCCAAGCTGCCACGTTTTTGCCTTTCCCGCTCGTCTCGCAATTCGCCTTTGGATATCAGCTTCCTTCTCGGCTTAACAGCCTCTCCTTCAGACGAGACACCGGTGGCATCTGACTCGGTACGCTTCGGTTTGGGCACTTTGTGAGTAGGTGGCGCAGGGGACGCCTCGCGATCCGAAGCGTTTGAAGCCTTGTTGTCTTCTTTCCGTGGCCGTCCAGGTCCTCTCCTTTGAGAGTTGTCATCGCCTCCATGGCCGGTAAAAGAATCCGACCTTCGCTTCTCCCTTGGGGCATCCGACTTGGGGGCTGAGGGCTTCTTCGGCTCTCGAGAGGGACTAGCAGCGCTTCGTTTCGGCGGTCTCGAGTCTTCTTTGGCGTCCTCTCTTTTAGCCCGCTTTTCCTCCCGCTCTCTTTCCCTGTCTCTCCGCGATGGCGATTTCGCCCTAGCTGAGTCCTTATGCGTCCGCCTATAATCGTCGTACGCGTTTTTCAACATGTGTTCTTCTTCCTTCCAATTCGATCCTTGCCGACGGCGGGCAATCTCATAATACGTCTCCCCTTTGAATTTTCGCGTGGGGTCAAAATCCTGCTGTTCTAAAAGTAATTCAACGACCTTGATATTTTCTTGGCCGATAGCTGCGAGCATTGGGGTTGCAAATTCCGGTTGTAAAGTTTTCACTGGGGCAGGGTCCGCATTGGCACTACCCAGGCCCAGTAGTAGCTGGATTACCAGATCATGGCCTCCTCTCGCGGCAGCCACCATGGATTCAGGGTCGTCGCAGTTTTCCTTGACCTGTAAAATACGTGCCACAGTTTCTTCGTCACCACGGCCAGCGGCCTGCCGGAGGGTTTTGTCGTCCAAAGGCATGTAGAGCAGGTCGTTCCTCGTCTTGGTGGACCGAACGGTCCCTGATCTTCGATTTGTTGGCATTGTTGCAGCTGGAGAGCGGCGAGGGCTGTCGGGAGCGTGAGAGTCTCGTGTGTCGTGGTAGTCGTGAGAGTGACGGTCTTCAGAAGTGCGGCGCCTTTCGCCCTGTCGCTTTTTGGCCGCGAGAAGTAATGCGCGGATTTCGTCACCATGTTCAGTATCGTCCGTAACTCTATCAATAGGTTCCTCCCCATTCACATTAGCCTTTCGTGGATTGACGCCAGCGTCCAAAAGTAGCTTTACAACTGCAACGTGGCCATTATCGACCGCATCCAGCAAAGGTGTGTCTTTATCGTAGTTGACACAATCCAAATTGCAGCCAGCGTCAATGAGGAGCTTGACGATATCTTCGCAACCATTAATGGCTGCGATTTGCAGAGGCGTGTTGCCGGCATAGTCAGCTACATTCAGGTCTTCAGGTCGGTCACTGAGCCTCCTCTTTGCACTGTCGTATTCGCCACGTGCGCAGGCTCTGGCGAGTAAAGTCTGACCGTGTGCATCCAGGTGTTTCTTGTGAGGTGCCATTTTCACGGGCGAGGCATGAGACTCGGGCACCGTGGGAGTAGCAAGACCTCGCAACTTGGCGCTCCGAGGATGAGGGCTCCCGCTGGCCGAGGATTCGTCGGAGTGGTAGTCAGCTGAATGCAGCGGAGGAGGTAAACGCTTCTTCTTAAGGCTGCTAGAAAGATGATGGGCGGGTAGCTGTGTCGATACGCTTCTACGGTGCTGTCGAGGGTGTGGAGAGATGGAACGAGTCCGAGTCCTCGGGTCATGATGGGACTGCTTCGAGGCCGGCTTGGTCTCCTTGAGCGTCCGCCCGGTGTCGAGGGTGACGCTCGTGGTTCGCTGGCGGCGAGCCTTTCGCTGGTCAGCTTCGTCGTCGGACTCGGCCTTGGGAGCCTTTCGCTTGTGCGGCAGCAGACGCTCTCCAGACTTTAGCTTGTCACGCAGGGACGAGGAGACTGGCTTGGCGTGGGTGCCCTCAGAGTCTGACGGTGATGCGGCAGCGACAGCGTCAGATCGCCGACGGCGGTGAGATGGAAGCGGGAGCTGTTGACGGAGCTGGCTGTGATTGTGGGGAGGCGATGTCGGGGCAGAACTCAAGCCGCTCGAAGCGCCGTCCTTGCTGCGAGGTTGGCGGTCCTTGTCGACAGGGCCCGGCAGCCGTTTCTTGACACCCTCGACGGGCCGGTTGCCAGCTGCATTCTTGTCGCCCTGGTTACTGGCAGCCGGCTGGCCGTTGCCTCTGGCCGAGTCGGCGTCACTCTCGCTCCTGTCCTCCTGCCTCACCTTTCGAACCTTGGAGGGCGAATGGCCATCCTTGCCAGGCAGAACAATCGTCTCGGCGTCTGAGTCGCGGTCGGCACCAGCAACGTCGTCGATTCGGGCGGCCGTCGACGACGACAGCGACGACGACTCCCTCGTCTTCAGCTTGGGCTCCCTGGAGGGCGACGAGGCCCTCAAAGACGAACGCGGTTTCGGATCCGAGTCGGAGCCAGAGCCTCGTCGCGGGCGCTCGTGTTTGTTTTGCTGCTGAGGGGAAGCGCCAGCATGCTTGGGCGTGTCGGACTCGGCAGCATTCTGCGCGTCCATGACATTTATCTTCGAGAATTGCCAACGGCTACCACCATCATGGAGATGAAACGAGATTCGGCAGCGTGCGAGCCGGGCAAGAGGCCGATTGATCTGGTCACGTCGACCGCCACGTCAGAGCTGCTGGCAATGGCCTCTTTGCGGAGATGGATTGGACAGCCGGGGGATTTTAGGCACGACAGCAGCAGGCAAAGTGGCGAAGCTCGTTACAGTATGCCGGCACGGAAGCGGCCGCCTAAGGGGATAAACAATGTGAAGAGGAGAGAGGAATTATATCTGCTACGATGAGGGCCGATGGGGCGGGCGGCGAAAACAGGCGGCGTGGGAGTGAGTCGATGCTTTTTTTCCCGGTCGGTTGGCAAGAAAGCAGAAAGACTGGAGTTTCAATCTTCAATCGAAGCGTGTTCACCGTAGTGCTGCCCAGGGCACGGAGTACGGAGCAGTTTAGCGGGCTCGAGAGCTGGGAAAATAGCACGAAACTGCCGGGGGCTGGGAGCTGGGGTGGGCGGTCGCGACTGGTAGCGGACAATGTACAGGCATCGATGCGGTGCTACCAGCAGCAGCGGCAGAGCGAGGTACTGCTACCGCCACGAGTAAGACGTGCTGGTACGAGCCGGCAGAGCGTCGAGTCAATCACGGAGGGCCTGCGCGTGCCGGGAGAAGGAGCAGGCTAGAGGGAACAGCGCAGCTAGTACACGCACGAGCAACATCAACATTGAATGAAGCACACCAGACAACAGCATCATGACTACAACATTACCGACCAGACAACACACACCGCAGACTTAGACTAAGAGCCTGAATGAAAACGGGACTTGGTGCGAAACTCAGCCAGCAGCGCCAGGCTAGGCTGCCGCGCCCTGATTGGCCGTCGCCCCAAGCCGCTCCAGCC
>PNRQ01000316.1:0-33091 GCA_003439915.1 Trichoderma atrobrunneum | reverse complement strand
AGACCGCCGCTCCGGGGCCCGACGCCGGGGCCGGGGCCGGAGGTGCTTCGGCCAAGGGCGAGTCAACAACAAAGAAGAAGCAGCCCAGCGCAACTAGCGCTGCTGGCAGGAAAATCGCTCGCAAGACTGCCCACAGCTTGATTGAACGGAGGAGAAGGAGCAAGATGAACGAGGAGTTTGCCCTGCTCAAGAGCATGATCCCCGCGTGCACGGGCGAGATGCACAAGCTGGCCATTCTACAGGTTTGTTCTCCCCTCCCCCCTGAATCTAAAAAACGCAAATCCAAACCAAACCCTCACTAACACACAAACTCTCTCCTTTTTTATCTAGGCATCTATTGAATATGTCCGCTATCTGGAAGACTGCGTCGCCAAGCTCAAGGCCCAGCAAGAGCAATCCCAGAGCAGCAGACCCGAGGCCTCACACAGCCCCTTACCACCCATCCGCGAATTCCACCCAACCTTCCACGAGGACCCTGCAGACGTCGAAATGACCGACTCCGAGGCCGCCGCTTCCCCCGTCTTTGCTCCCCAGCGGCCGTCCGTCTCGCCGGCGCTGCACGCCCAGGACTCGCGCCATCGCCAGCACTCGTACTCGTCCGTATCGACGGACCAGCGGCACTACAGCTACAGCGCATCCACGACGACGTCGCCCGCCTTTGGGCCGCAGATGTTTGCTAACAATGGAGGCGGTACCGGATACACGCATAGCAGCACTTCAGCGTCTGGCTCGACGTTGACGAGTCCTGCGTTGCTGCCGCAGACGGATCTTGATCATGAAGCCACGGCGGCGTTGCTGATGCTTAATAGCGACAGGAGGGGGACGGCGGCGAATAATAACCGCGCCCTGTCTGTTCGCGATTTGCTGAGCTCATGATTTTCATGTTCCCCTCTTCCTCTTCGTATACCCCAAGCTTCAATGATGCGACGATTTTTTTAAAGCTTCTATTTCTCTTCATTTCTTTCGACATCAATGTTCTCTGTCTGTGTGGGCCCTGAGCAAAAAATACACGATGCCCTCTTTTTACTCCATTTTTTCTCCCAATTCCCACGTCTTGAAACAATTATAGTCCAAAATTCAGAAGCAAACCCGTGGGGCAGGAGAAGAAGATGAAAATACTGGAGTCTGTAATGGGATTTGAGGAGTTATGAGGGCTATGGATTCTGGTGGGATCCCAGATATATACACAGTTACCAAAACATGTTTTTTGTTTCTCTATTTCTGTCTTCTCTTTCTCTTTTACTTGTTTTAGTTTCAACTTGGCTGGGCAACAACTTATCAAACAATTGTGCGAACGGGAACAGGACCGCACTGGAATCGGCACCGGGAGGAAATACCATGGCAAAAAGACGGCCCCTGAGATGCGTGGCTACTGATTTTTAATACCACGAGGAGGGGAGCCGCGATTTCTGGAATATAATTGTTCTTGCTATTTTTATTTCAACGCAAGTAGTAGAATCAAATCAATGATAATTCTTCACATCCAACGCCGCTAATGTGTGTTTAATGCATATTCATTATTTGGAGTCTCCCCCTTTTTTGTAGTCTTTCATTCTCACTTCCTTCTTGCCGTTTTCCTTGTTCTATTAGGCTTTTAATCTCTCACTTCCAGCAATATCATCGTTGGCGTCCTTGACAAGGAAACTATTGTATTTCGTCAGTAAAGGACACGTTCGCACCTAATCTCATGCCATGCCTCGGAAAACTCACTTGTACCAAAGAATAGTCGGCCCAATCGTCATCAAGTGCCATAAGCTGTGGGCGTCGATGCAGCCCAGCCAAGGCGGAAAGTCAAACAGCTCCATGCTCATGGCAAACATGACCCAGGCCACAGCCAGACCAGGCCACATGGCCCAGACCCGGCGAGACTTGCGGTAGCGGTCGAAACTGAACCAACTCCACAGGGCGTTCTGGATGACGCCCAGCACCACGTTAGCCGCCATGTTGTACGTGTAGTCCCAGCTTACGCCCTTAAGATATCCGACGTGGCAAGTGTACAGCACTAAACAGAGCAGCGTCCACGCCCGTAGGACGGAGCGTCTTCGTGGGGTCGGGCGGTCGAGGCGGAAGATGCGCACAAAGGTATAGTACATTCCATACAGCACGCTGGCGCCAGCGGCGAAGTAGTCGAGCTGCTCGGTGACGGCAAAGTCGCGAGTATGGAAGATGGAGCTAAACACCCACGAAGCAAGTCCAAAGTAGGAGAAGAACTCATAGTAGGGCCGCAGCGAGTAGTCGGCCGGGATGAGAGCGCGCACTTTCTTAAGGCCCTGCCAGTGCGCCCAGAAGTTGCCCATCGAGAAGAGCACAGAGAAGGGCTCCTGCATGCCCATGAAGCGGTAGAAGGGCCATTTGCCGTGGAACTGGACAACGGGGAGGTCGGTGGCGACGCGCGCGCCGGTGATGATGTGTTGGCAGGTGTAGTCGCATTCGGAGGCGCAGTTCCAGAGGAGGAGGCGGCGGGACAAGGCTGGCAGATTCTCGTTAGCGGCTGGTTTGCTCGATCATGTTTGTTCTTGTTCGTCTTTGGAGGGGCGAGAGAGAGAGTTACGGATGGGCGTGGCAGTCCTGCCGGGAGCGCAGTTTTCGGCTTGGCAGATCTGGAACAAGGACATCTGTCAGTAACGTTTGCGCATGGCTTTGGAGAATGAGGGAGAACATACGTCAAGACATTGCTTGAACTCGGGCAATTGATCACCAGTAGAAGCAAGACTAGCACCGGCAAAGAATGCTACGACAAGTAAGATTAGGGAGATGGCGCGAAAGCCTGGCTTCCCGCCATATGAAGCGATCATGATGCCAGCATGGACGGAGGGGAATCAGCAGCCCGAGTTATAAAAATGGGAAGAGAACAAGAATTGGAAAACAAATGTCAGGATTGATTAAGTGCTGCGACAAGAAAGAGGGACGTGGATCAAAAAGGCCACGGTAGATTATTAGTAAGGTAAGGTAGTGGTTGATTCTGGGTGTGAAGGTGGATATGGATATGGATATGGATACATGTATGCTGGCTCTTGGAGGTTTGGGGAATAAGATTGAGCATTAGAGGCGGATTCTCGGGCGGGTCGTTTGGCGGGTAATTCGGGGTCAATCGGACAAGCGATTGGGCATCAGAGTACCGGTACAGATGGGAAGTAAAAGTACTCCATCTTACACCACAAAGACTTGCGAGTCTGCTGTAAGTCTTGCTGCTGTACTGCTGATGAGCACCTCCTCATTACTACCAAGCAGACATTGGGGCTTTACATAATGTGAGATTTGTTTAATTGCAAACCTGCCATGGATGGCGCTTGTTTTGTTAGCAAGGGATAGCTCTGTTACTGAGTGTCGCTTGGCGAGCTACGAGTACCAGCTCCCGCTATGGTTTAACGTGGTGAATGCGGTATTTCAATGAGACGGGCTTGTACCAGTACATGCAGACTCCACGTCACATGCAGTCCACTCAAGTACAGTACTCTGCGCTGTTCTCTCTCCAGACCAAACGAATCCGTCTCTCTGCATCATCACCACCGCCTGTCCAGCGAATTGATGCACCGCTGGCCTTTTGCCGTGCAATTGCTGCTTACTCGCCTGCGTATGTCCCGCCATTGAACCAGCGCCATTTCACTCTGTCGTAGCCTTTTTATTTTACTTTGTATCTTCTGCCCTGCATAACATCAACCAGACCGCTAGCGCCGGTTCCAGCGCCGTGCCTGGATCCGTCGTTGCCCACGGCAACCGGGAGGGCGTTGATTGGCCGCTTTGTTTCGCAAACACCACCAGGCAAAAATAATCCTGGGTCTAGCTCTCTCCGCTCTTCATCCTTGATCATGCACCCCTTCGCAACGGAGCTCCCAGTTTGTTAATCGCCTGCTGCCCTCCGGATCACGGGGAGGCTGCACACGTAACATATTTTATCGATTCAGCAACGACTAGCCGCCAATTGCTGGCCATCAACGACCTATTTCGCTTGACCGCTAACCCGCAAAACAAACATGGCGACGGCTGCTTCGCCAACTCCCATGGGAGGAGCCGGTCCTACCCGCCGGATGTCGCAGCGACAGCAAGCCTTGCGCCAACCTCCATCACGATCGGCCTTTACCAGGAGCGAGAGCCAGCAGGCGTCCTCGTTCCAAGCCCGAAACAACCCGAAGCAATTCAACGACGACAGCTCAGAAGATGAGATTCCCGTGCCTATGAAGCTCAGCGCCCTCACTAAGGCGCTTCTCAACGATGGCGAGCCCGAGTCCTCTCAGCCAGCGGAACGACCGCCTTCACCGCCGCGAACACGAAGACGGATAAGCCAATTGAACGCATCGACATCGTCCGTTTCTGAGAGGGGAAGGCATTTGAGATCTACCAGCGAGAAACCCGAGGACAAGAATTCAAGAGGCTCGAGTCCCGCCAGGGATCGTGGTGCAAGCCCCGTAACAAGGAAGAGGGTAGTGAGGCTCAGCAACACTCCGCAGAGTCTGAGCCAGATCCAGCCTTCCAAGAGGCGCTCAAGCTCCTTCTCTCGATCAACGCAGCGCCATCAGCAGACCAGTCGGCCGTCCAGCAGGGAAAAGTCAGCCGATGAGAAGCCAGAGCTACAGGCTGACATCAACACACCCGCTCATGGCAACCGTGTCGTGAGAATATCTACAAACTCTTCTGGCAATCGCAGTAGAATGGGATCGACAGGCTTGTCCTCGGGGCGCTCATTTGATCGATCTGTTGTGGACAAGTCTGCCGGTGAAATGGACTATGAACAAGAAGAGATTCCTCAAACTGTTGCGCGAGACACAGCACTGGCCGCTGGCTATGGCAGTGTATCACGATATAACTCAGCGGTAAGAGGCCGGCTGGATGATAATGCCAACCCGCAGAGCTCAATGCGCGTCAAGCGCGTTGGGAAGATCCCTGGAACATTTCTTAGTGGACCGGCACGACGTGGTAGGCGGAGGCAAAGTGATGAGGATGCCGGGGAAGAAGGAGAGATGGATCAGTACAATCCCCAACAGGAACAAGATAACAACGTCGTGGACGACATGCCAGATGTTGCCTACTATCCTGATGGAATTCGAGACTTTAATTCTGGAAGTCCTGTTAGTGCGAGTGCTTCCGCTAGGGCCCTTCACAGGAGACACCTCTCTAGCATGGACTCCCGGTCTGGGTCTGGGTCTGGTTCTGGACGTCCGTCACCGCGAGGGATTGAGCTCGAAGCGGAACCCCAGCGATATCCGCCATTGCAGAGGGAGAACGAGGAGGCAGAAGAGGAGGAAGAAATACCGTATAGGAAATCAGTGCTGCGCGCCGAACTGCCTTCAGCTCATGATCAGGAAAACGACGCTTACCGGAGCTATAAGCGCTCAAAGTCTTCTTTTGACGATGGGATGCCTCCACCACGACCCATGAGCGTCGACCCTATTCCAGCCCGGCCTACTTCACCAGAGCGAAAGCCGCTGGCGCCCGTTGCCAACAACACTCCTCAACGGCCTGCTCCCCCACCTCCTCCCAAGATGTCTGTCATGGAGGCGGCTACATCAACGACTGGCGCTGCAGCCGCAGCCACCTCGACGAAGCAGCGGAGGAACGTATTGCGGGTCAATGGAAAGACTTATACTCGGCTTGATTGCCTTGGTCGTGGAGGCAGCGCCAAGGTGTATCGTGTAACCGCTGAGAATGGACAAATGTTTGCTCTAAAGCGCGTGGCTTTGGAAAACGCCGATGAACTCACCATCAGAGGGTACAAGGGCGAGATAGACCTCCTTGGAAAGCTCGAAGGGGTGGATCGGGTTATTAACCTGTATGCCTACGAGATGAATACAGAGAAGCAGGTGCTCAGTTTGGTAAGTAACGGCAACCTTGCTTGACAACAAAGTTGAGTGAGAGTTGAATGTGACTTGCTAATCGGTAATGTTGATGTAGGTGATGGAAATGGGCGAAAGAGATTTGAATGCCCTCCTTGCTAGTCGCCAGAGCCCCGAGACTTCCAGGTTCGACCCTGTATTCGTTCGCTTCTACTGGAAAGAGATGCTTGAGTGCCTGGCCGCCGTTCACCAGCATGACATTGTTCACTCGGACCTGAAGCCCGCCAATTTTGTTCTCGTCAAGGGCAGACTCAAACTCATCGATTTCGGCATTGCCAACGCCATCCAGACCGACGAGACCGTAAATGTCCATCGCGAAACCCAAGTCGGCACACCCAACTACATGTCTCCCGAGTCCCTTCTAGACTCTAATAACCCGCGCGGAGGTCGTCTTCCCGGCCGCCCTAAGCTGATGAAGCTCGGAAAATCTAGTGACGTCTGGTCACTGGGCTGTATTCTTTACCAAATGGTATACGGCATGCCGCCCTTTGGCCACATTGCGAACCAGATGGCGAGATGTCAAGCCATCATAAACTGGGATCATCAAATCGAGTTCCCCTCTCGTGGCATGGGCGGTGCTCCCGTACCACCTTCACTTATTAGGACCCTGAGACGATGCCTCAACCGAGACCACCACATGCGACCGACGTGCGAGGAACTGCTTTATGATAGCGATCCGTTCTTGTACCCAGCAGAAATCAACAGCGACAAGGCTCTTCCCATCGACGAGGAACTCCTAGGCAGAATCATCCAGAGCATTGTCTCAAGGTGCCGAGAGCGCATGCCGACAGAATCAGAGGGTGCAAACGTCTGGCCGCAGGCATACTGGAACAGCATACGAAAATCAATGGCAAACAGGCAACAATAATACTAATGTCAAATAGACGGAATGTGTCTATACGAGATCATGAGCAGGATAAAACAGGACCACTAAAGTCGTCAAGGAGCAGGCGTTTTTATCTTCGTTTTTACAAATTTTATCTTTCTTCAATGAAAGAATAGGGGAAAGGGAGAAGAGAACCACAAGAAAAGACGGTTCTCATGACGTTTCACGAAGGCCTCACCAATTAGGTGCCGAGGAGTTTTATTATCTTTTCTTCTTCTTTTTGTCTTCCTCTTGTGTATATACACGCTGTCTTGCGTCAAAGCGGGTTATTTTTTATGAATTGGGTACCAAGGAAGGATGACAGGATAGAATAGCTGTTTTTGGAGACATGGCCTTGCGATATGGCGTGAAATGGATGTCACATATCATGACGGTTTTTTGCATGGTTTTCTTTTTGATCAGATCTTTGATTCTAATTGGTGCTTTTGTGCTGCTGCCTTTGTTGTTTTTATATCCTTTTCTTTCTCTTGGTATTGTACAGCCAGCCATATACGTATATGCTGGGCGCTAGATGATACATTTTTGCCTTGGAGCGTCGTAACATTGTTCATCAAAACTTTCGCTTTGGCTTTTCCTCCCTCGCCTCATTTCGTATTCACTCTCCAAAATCGTTACCAAACTAGCCTTCATGAGGAAGCCTCGACCTCATCCAAATTCTTAATGTTCAGCTCAGAGATGCGCAATATGGTGTATCGATGCTTGCTCTTCGCCTGACGCTTTCTCCTCTGCCTCCGCTTCGTCTTAATCTTGATCCGCAGCGGCTCCGACTCAGTCCCCAAGACAGTCGCACGGCACTCAAACACTCTCTCGTCGACGTGGGGAGCGCCCTTCAAAGTGTAATCTCTGCTGCCGATGATGCTGGCACGGTTCAGGCGCAGCACGTCGCCAGGAAGAACGCCAGGCATCTTGAATGGCAGACGAATCTGGTCGCCCTCCTGGACTAGATACGGGAAGCCGTGGATGTGGATGGTGATGTAGTGGCCGGGCTGGGCGGCGAGGAGGGGCAGAAGCGTCTTGACGGAGTCGGTGATTGGCGCGGGAGGCTCAACGGGGTGGCTCTTTTTAAAGGCCAGGGGCCGGACTTGGTCGTCGGTGGGATTGGGGGCATTGTTGACGTGAGGCTGGGCAACAGGCTCGACAATTGGCGCCGTGGAGTTGAAGCTTCGGTGCTGGATGTGACGAAATGGAGCGAATAGAGATAGAGGGGCGATGCGCGAGCTGGGAGCCCTAAGCTCCAGCACGGAGCGAAGGAGTGCTCTGCTCATGTTGGGGAGATGCGAGGTAGCAACCGCAATGCCCAGATTTTTTGGAGCGGTTGGCACTATTTTGTCTGCTTGTAGGCAGATTGCATACAAAAAACCGAGAGCCCGGTATGGTGTTTTCAATGGCTCGATGAAGCTTTGCGATTTGCGGGCCGGATTAGTGTGGCGCCGGGGTCCGAACGAAATCTTGGCGGGTTTACGAGCCAATGTTTTTTTTTTTCGACGCTGGGAATTTTTGCACCGTACTAGGTTCAGTCTCCACTGGGTTTTATACATACAAGCAAAGTCCAGGAACAACACCGCCAACATGGTATGTATTTTCTTTTGTAGAGGAAGATGCTCTGATTTGAAGATGGAAATGGTTGTTCTAACTCCCCGCAGCCTCAGAACGAGTATATGGAACGGTGGCGCAAGCTGCACGGCCGCCGTCTCGACCATGAAGAACGAACCCGCAAGCGCATCGCCCGTGAAGGCCACAAGGCCTCGCAAGACGCCCAGAACCTGCGCGGCCTGCGAGCCAAGCTGTACCAGAAGAAGCGTCACAATGAGAAGATCCAGATGAAGAAGGCCATCAAGGCGCACGAGGAGCGCAACGTCAAGACGGCCGACGAGAAGGAGCCCTCGCAGCCTCTGCCCTCGTACCTGCTCGACCGATCCAACCCGTCCACGGCAAAGGCCCTCAGCAGCGCCATCAAGAACAAGCGCGCGGAGAAGGCGGCCAAGTTCAGCGTGCCCCTGCCCAAGGTGCGAGGCATCAGCGAGGAGGAGATGTTCAAGGTCGTCAAGACGGGCAAGAAGACGCACAAGCGGGCGTGGAAGCGTGTCATTACGAAGCCGACGTTTGTGGGACCCGACTTTACGCGAAGGAACCCCAAGTACGAGCGCTTCATCCGGCCCATGGGTCTGCGTTACAAAAAGGCAAACGTCACGCACCCGGAGCTGGGCGTCACCGTGCAGCTGCCCATCATCAGCGTCAAGAAGAACCCGCAGAACCCCCTGTACACGCAGCTGGGCGTTTTGACCAAGGGTACGATTCTCGAGGTCAACGTCAGCGAGCTGGGTCTGGTTACTGCGGGAGGAAAGGTTGTTTGGGGCCGATATGCGCAGGTTACCAACGAGCCCGAGAACGAGGGATGTGTGAACAGCGTGCTGTTGGTCTAAATTTGAGGGGAAGTTGAAGATGAATAAGGGAGGAATCTGGATTGGGCTTTTTTTGACACTGGACCGTGGCTGTCAAGGTGCATGTATTGGCGTTTTTGGCGTTTGGTACCTTACATACGAGTGCTTGATGCGAGAAAGAAAGAGACACAAAGTTACTAGATGGGCAGATTAGGAAGCATGGAGTCTTCCGAAGATATCAATGTACTCGTCGTCGTCTGCGAGAAAAAAAAGTTCAATTGAGGATAAGAGCTGCAAATAGAAGCAAGTCAATAATACGATTTTCAATGTCATAGTTCATTTCTTATATTTTTCTCCATGACAATATTCTTATTGGCTAGAAACTGCCTTCAGATTGGGCTTGCAATGCATACCCAATCAAATCCGACTAGGTTTCAATCATCTGCTTTCTCTGTTGTCTAACTGGAGTTACAATACTACCTACTATATGTGCTATGAGAATTATCAACATCCATCAATCTCATATAAATCCTTATCAGTCAATCCATATCGCCCAACGCTTCTAGTTCCCCCCAAAAAAAGGCTTCTGATTTTTCAGTGGCTCTGCCGCCACCGACTAGCAAAGACGCAAAACTTCGTCCCTCCAAAAGTGGATAGCGGGGACCCTGTCAAGGCGGTGACAGCGATAAATTAATTTTCTGCCCGACCGAAAGCCTGCATTTCGCCGCTCCGACTCGAAGTCCCTTCCCGCAAGCCAAAAAAAAATCCATAAACGAGACAAAACAAGGCGCCTCCGTCCTTGTATTTTTCTTCATTCTACTTTTATTCCGTCTACTCGGATTAATTTTGTTTCTCTTGTCTCTGTTGCGCCCTTTCGAAACGAAAGAATAATAGACCGCGTTGGTGAAATAGACAGGCCTTGTTTCAGCTTTCAAGTTTTTTTATCTTCTACTTTCTCTCAAAATGAGCGGCGACAAGATGGAAGTTGAGTTGGCGGAGCAGAAGCTCAAGACGATGGAGCACAGCGAGCAGCACTACTTTAAGAGGTACGTTGAAAAGGAGGAGGAGAAGATAACTACAATCTTCTTCTGGTTCTTTGCTGTCTTAGTTGGGCAGTTTTGACAAATTTGGAGAATCCTTGGCTGACTTATACCTTGCGTCCAGCTACGATCATCACGGTACGAACAAACGAAAATGAATCACATATTGGCTTTTATAGGAGAATGCATTGTCTGACTTTTTATTTTCTTTCGACATGAGCAGGAATCCACGAGGAGATGCTGGTGAGCACTTGTTCCCCTCCCCCTCCCCCTCCTTCGTTTGCGATAGTTGCCCCTCTTCAGCTGCGAAACGGATAGCGCATATTGCAGTTATTCCCGTATCTGCAGGCCGAGAGACGCCAAAACGACTCAAAAAGACATGCAGACTGACATTTGATGATTGAAATGTAGAAAGATGAAGTGCGCACGAGGTCGTACATGAACGCTATTGTCCAGAACAAGCACATTTTCAAGGACAAGGTTGTTCTCGATGTTGGCTGCGGCACTGGTATCCTTTCCATGTATGTCTGCAAAACCAACCATTCCCCCTTCTTCCACGATTACATTTCCTCGTTCAGACCTGCTTTGCGGGCAATCTGTCGAAACGACCCGACGTCTGAGGAGGGGGGGAAACATTATAGGAAGAGAAAATAAGGATGATATTGATGCGGTTTCTGATTTAGGTTCGCTGCCAAGTCCGGCGCCAAGCATGTCATCGGTGTCGACATGTCCACCATCATCTTCAAGGCCCGAGAAATCGTCAAGGTCAACGGCCTGTCAGACAAAATCACCCTGATCCAGGGCAAGATGGAGGAGATTGAGCTCCCCTTCCCCCAGGTCGACATCATCATCTCCGAGTGGATGGGCTACTTCCTCCTCTACGAAAGCATGCTGGACACCGTCCTGTATGCGCGAGACAAGTACCTGGTTAAGGATGGCCTGATCTTCCCCGACAAGGCCACCATCTTCTTCGCCGGTATTGAGGATGGCGACTACAAGGAGGAGAAGATCGGATGTGAGTTGTTCCCCAAAAGCTTTTCCTTTCCTGTTACACCAAGTCTAACAAAGGTCAAAACTCAGTCTGGAACAACGTCTACGGCTTTGACTACTCTCCTCTCAAGGCCACTGCTCTGTCAGAGCCTCTGGTTGATACTGTCGACCTCAAGGCCGTCGTCACCGATCCCGTCCCCGTGCTCACCCTCGACCTCTACACCTGCACCGTCGCCGACCTCGCCTTCAACACCCCCTTCACCCTCACCGCTAAGCGCGATGACTTCATCCACGCCCTCGTCTCCTGGTTCGACATCGACTTCACCGCCTGCCACAAGCCCATCCGCTTCTCTACCGGCCCTCACACCAAGTACACTCACTGGAAACAGACCGTCTTCTACATCGAGGACGTCCTCACCGTGCAGAACGGCGAGGAGGTCCAGTGCAAGCTCGACGTCAAGCCCAACGACAAGAACCGCCGCGACCTGGACATTGAGGTCGACTACAGCTTCCAGGTCAACGATGCCACCAGGAACGCGTCCGGCCACAGCGCATACAAGATGTGCTAAGTGTATATTTTTCCACCCTGTTTTTGGACTGGGCGGCGCTTGGTGAGGGGAGAGCAACAGATGAATCAAAGGGGGAAAGATGTAGCGGGATTTCCAAAGAGCTGGTATGTTAGTTAGGGCGATTGAAAGATGGACAAAGGAGCTCTTGGCGGCGTATATATATGACTCTTTTTTTCGTGCGCAGGCTTGGGGAGGGATTAAAAAAGGTAGATAGACAGACCATAGGGAGCGAGTAATACGACTCGGAATGAGAGAAACATTGCAACATATACTACCCAGTAGTGTCTATTTGAGCATTCACGAAACAATGTGACTTGATTTGCTTAGGCATAATTCTTACTTTCAGTTACTACTAAACTTTGGTATATAGTCCTCCCTCCCTCGGCATCTATGTTGTGGAGTTGCGAATTTCTATATATCGCTTTTCATCCTGTAAAAGCTAGACTTGTGATATTCCAGCATTTTTGCCGTCCCAGAGTTTTCATAACCGTCATTCAAATTCGTCAACTATTTTTCCCTTCTTTCTTTTATTTCTTTCCAATGTCGTCGCATAAAACTGCGTGACTCGGGGTTCTCACTCTCCTCCATCGTCTCCTTTCTTTTTTGGTCTTTTATTCATTTTTACTGTTTTTCATAGTCGAGAAAATGAATTCAATTCATCATCAGACTTACGAGCCGTATTGCTTAATGATGCTGGCCACCTTGGTAGCCAGCTCATCAGCCTCGTGTCTCGTAGCAGCCTCGGCATACACACGGCAAGCATTCTCAGTACCGCTAGCACGGGCAAAGGAACGAGCCGTGGTGTATTTCCTAACGCACTGGTCAATCTCGTCCTGAGCACCGGGAGGGTGGCTGAGGCGGCGCTCGGCGTCGGTCGTCTCGAAGATGTCCTTGTTGGCCACTTCGACGCGGACGAGGCGGTTGGGCAGGTCGGTGTAGGTAGTGGCCCAATCCTTAAGGGACCACGCCTTGTGGGCCAGAATCACCTCCACCATGAGCATGTCTGAGATGGCATCGCCGACGGTCTGGTTGATGAGGTCGCCGACAGCAGCCAGCGTCTCCAGGGCGTCCTTCTGGGCGGGAGACTGGGGCTTCTTTTCCCGGAAGACGCGCAGGGCCTCCTGGGAGAAGACGACGGTGCCGTGGCCGTTGGCCTCAAAGTAGACACCAACGTCAAACTGGCAGGCGGCGTGGTGCAGGTGCTTGACACCGGTGGGAGTGCAGACGACGGGGAGCTGCAGGTTCTTCTCAATGTATGTGGTGCTAGCACCGTTGGCGTAGGCGGTCTGGACTACTCCGATTCGAAGCTCCTCCTCCAGGCCAGCGGAACGGACAAGGTCGCCGATGAAAGAGGCATTGAGGGAGGAGATGCGGTCTCCGTCCAGCATGAAGAAGCCAGAGTCGGGGTCAGCCCAGTAGTAGATCAGGCGGTCTGCATCACCGTCGAGCGAGCAGCATCGGGCTTCGGGGGTGGGCTTGAAGTTGGGAGGGGCTCGCTGCTTGGTCTTGACGAAGTCGGCACCGCACTGAGGACACTGGTGTTAGCTTGAATCTAAGTACATGGGGTAATTCCTACTTACGTCAAGGTTGAGGACCTCAGGTCGCAGCACATCGTCGTTGACGACCTTGACGTTGAATTCAGTCACATCCTTGGGGATGACCTTGAGAAGCTCATTCAGCTTGGGACCTCCAACGCCGTTGGCGCAGTCGACAATCAGCTGGCCCTGGACCTTTCTGCCTCGCAGAGCGCGGACAAAGGCCTCAGAGAGCTTGTTGTAATAGCCAGCCTCGCTGACCTCGCCGTACGCCTTGGGGGTGCCCTCGGTGTTGACGCAGCGAGTCAGGTAGTGCAGCTGGGGGGTGGTGAGGATCTTGTAGTCGGTGTACTCGATGCCGGTGGCCTCAAGAGCATCAGCCAGGGCGGTAACCAGGCTGTGGCCTGAGGGACGGGTATCGCGGCCGTAGACGACGCGGCCGGGGGTGTTGAGGTCGATCTTGAGCTGCGAAGCCAGCTTCTTGTAGGTCTCGAGGAGCTCCTCGTGGGTGGGGGCGTTGACAAGCAGCGTTGCGTGGGCCTCCCAGTCCTGCTCGAGCATCTCGCCCATGGGATCGACAATCTTGACGCCGTTGTCGGGAGCAGGGTTGTGGCTGGCGGTGATCATAACACCAATTGCCTGGCCGTTGAGCTTGCGGCTTCGCAGACCAGCAATCAGACCGACACGGAACGAGACGCCGGGCAGAAGGTCGGCCTTCATGCGGAAGCCAGCGGTGCCATACTTGTAGACGTGGCCCTCGACGATGGGGTGTTTGGCGGACGCCTCGAGAAATTTGGAGTCATCCATTCTGACGGTGAGGATATGTGTGTGTCGAGGCGGGATGGCTGTCCGTAAGGCTGCGTGGGTAGTAGAGCTGGGAGAAAGTAAGGCGGCGGGGGAGAAGAGTTGATGAGGGGTTGAAGAAAAAGAAGAGAGGAGGAAGAAAAGGGTCAAGAGCCCAGGAGAGGTTTAAAAAAAATAAGGGAAAAAAGGAGAAGGGCAGCACAAGATTGTACAGTACAGGCGCAGGGCTGGCAGGTCAGAGAAGGCGGTGCGAGGGCTTAGAGAGAGGCCTTTATTTAGACCTCGCGGGTGGAGTCAATTGTGGCAGACCCCGTGGCGGTTCCACGCTTTTGATTGCCTCGATGGCCTGTGGCTTGTAAGGATGGATTGAGGGAGTGAGTGCCTGTAAGCCTCGATTCAGATTCAGGTTGCAAATCAATGCAATGCAATTCCTTCAGCCTGCCGATCTACTATATATAGGTGGTAATATATGGCATTGTTACAGCAACACTACAGAATTCACCCTTCTGTATGAATGCCCACATCGTCTTATTGAATCTATAATCCCTCAGAAAAACAGCTCCCCCGTCTCGTGTCATCGTCATCATTCTCAGCCGTCACAATCAATTCCAGGTCACGTTGCCCATCCTATGAGCTGTCACCCTCGGCCGTACCAATCAATCGAATGCTTTTGCTGCTACTCTATCGCTCACCTCCTCTCCAGCTGCTTCTGCTTCTCAATATTAGGGGGCCAGACGCAAGACCCCGCGTTGCTGCAACAGTAACATTGCTTGATCCATGTCTTCAACCCCACCCTCGCCAGTATGAATAGGGTGATTTATGATTTCATGTCAATTCGATTCCATTCTGGACACGGAGTACATGGCCGTGGCATGTATTTTCTCTGCAGAGCTCATGTAGCTGGAGGCCGCCCTTTCTTTTTAATTCCCGTCTCCTCCAGCCGTTTCCACAATGGAACTGGTGACTGCAGACGGGATGTAGTTCAAACGTGTACCTTGTCGGCCACATTTTCAACAGGTACCTCTAACCGTACCTGATCTGGACTTGTACAGGTACAGACAGACAGCCAGGAGTTCTGCAGCAATGCTAGCACCAACACGCTCCAACGTGCAGAAGATCGGCCACGTCGAGAGGCATTAATGCCGAGTATTTGGTACTAATCTCCTTGGGCACAAAGCACGACGCAAAAGTACTGTTGAGCGAGTACTCCATGCTCCATGCTCCATACGTGGGCATGCAAATACGAAGCCATCTGTACTCCGTACCCCCATCACAGGTACCCCTGTCTTTTGCTGCTGCACGTTTGCTGCACAATGATGCAAGTCGTTCACGTGACCTCGCGCCTGGGACGAGCTTCTACTTTCTTTTGCCTGACGCGTGAATGAAAGTCGTTGCTTGGACCACCCTGTAATAGAGTAACAGGAAAAGACGAGACGAGTCTTTTCTTTCTTTTCTTTCTTGTTGAATCTCTCTTTTTCTAATTACGACGTTCAAATTGACAATTCTACGCTCAGCTCTGATTTGCTTGTACGAATGGCGCTTCTCGTATAACTCCTACTCTCTCCCTGCCATTGCTCAGCATGGACGACTCTGAATGTGCAAACCCCCAATATCTAGCATGGGTTAAGGAGTGGCTAGATTTCGCTAGAGAAAAAATACCAAAGGCTTTACGGCGTATCGGAATGCTTACGAATCTCTCAAAGCGTGTCCCATAGCGTTTGAGCATCCCGCGTCGCTTCAGCAGCTCAAAGGCTTTGGACCCAAACTATGCGAGCGCCTCCAGGACAAACTGAAGCATCACTGCCAACAAAATGGATTGCCCATGCCTGAGCATCCCCAGGTGAAAAAGGCTAATGAAAGAGCTCTCAATGAACAAGCGGGAAATGGTGACGATGCAGATTCAAGGCCCAAGAAGAAAACAAGGCAGCCCAAGGCCTATGTCCCTGCCTTTCGATCGGGAGCCTACGCCCTGATATTAGGACTCTCCAATCTTCCCGAGGATGTATCCTCTAGCTTGACCAAAACAGAACTTATAGAGACCTCCCAACCGCACTGTGACGCTTCGTTCACTGCTCCTAGTGACCCGACAAAGTTTTACACTGCTTGGAGCTCAATGAAGACTTTGATTCAGAAGGAGCTTGTTTATGAGAGAGGGCGGCCTCTGCGTCGGTATGCATTGACAGATGAAGGGTGGGCTGTGGTGAAGCGAATCAAGGAGACGGCCCAATGGCAAGAAGAAAATGGCGCCAACGAACAACAAGGATCGGGACGTCGTCCACAACCGTCAGTCACGGCAGCAAATCAACCCTCGACCCTGGACGCGAGGGACACTCAGCCGGCAATTGAGGAACCATCATTCTATCAGAATGTTGTCTCAGATGGCCCTATCGTTTTGGAGGATGACGATCTACCAAGCTTCACCCCAATTAGGATCCCGCCAGGGTCGTTCACTGTCCACTTGGTCCTAGATGTTCGAGAGGTCAGAGCAAAAACAGATCGCGACTATATGCAGGAGGAATTGGTTAAGCAGGGCGTAAAACCAATCATGAGAAGCTTGGAAATTGGCGATGTCCAGTGGATTGCCAATTGCCACGATTCGACGCTGCTATCGAGACACGGCGCAGAAGGAGACGAGATTGTCCTGGACTGGATCGTCGAGAGAAAACGTCTGGATGACTTGATCGGAAGTATAAAAGACGGCCGATTTCATGAGCAGAAGTTCCGGCTAAACAAGGCTGGCGTGAAAAAAGTCGTTTATCTCATTGAAGAAATCTCAATGGATGCTGCCGTACACCAGCGATATGAAGAAGCGGTGCAATCAGCCATTGCGTCGACACAAGTAGTTAATGGCTATTTTGTGAAGCGAACACAAAAGATTGACGATACGATCAAGTATCTAGCCAGGCTGACCACAATGCTTAAGCGCACATATGAGAGTAAACAGCTGAATGTCATCCCGACAAAGGCGATTACCGCGCAAAATTACTCCCGCCTAATCCAACATCTCCGCGAGAAAGAACCTACGGTGGCATATCACGTTACTTACCCGGCGTTTGCGTCCTTGGCCTCTAAATCAGAGACGATGACGCTCAGAGACGTCTTTCTCAAGATGCTCATGACGACTAAAGGACTCACGGGAGAGCGTGCACTCGAGATTCAGCGCAAATGGAAGACGCCGAATGACTTTGTGAAAGCGTTTGACGCTTGTGGTACAGATGAACAAGGCAAGAAACGCAAGAGAGAACTCGTGGCCAGCGAATTGAGCCACCTGGTGGGACGCAAGAAAATGTCCAAGCCTCTCAGTCACAAGATCGCTGAGGTATGGGGGGACGCCTAGGGTCGATTACAAAGTTTGAATTCGCTTCAAAATGCTTAGCCTTTCTATGGATATCCCCAACTTTTACCGTCAACGACCGACCTATGGCTTTGCCCCCAGGCTTTTGGCGACTACACGCTCAACAATCTTCTCAAGCAGAGGAATTGAAGCAGCGGCTCCGTCACCGCCCAGGATACCGGCCAGAGACTTTTCAGCGTACTTGGCCATCATGTCCACCTCGATGTTGACGGTATCCCCCTTGCCCTTCTTGGCCATGACAACCCTTTCCTGAGAGTATGTAATCAACATGATCTCCCACCAGCCCTCAGCATCGTTGACTTGAGTGACGGTCAAGCTGGTTCCGTCAATGGCGATGAATCCCTTGTACACGATGTAGCGCAGAAACTCGGGCTTCTTGGGCTGGAAGCGGAAAGTGAGAGCGTTGCCATCAGGCGTCACGGAGAGGATGTCGGCGGTTGTGTCAACATGGCCTTGGACAAAGTGGCCGCCCATACGAGTGTCAGCACGGACGGCCCGCTCCAAGTTGACTCTGCTCGACTCTACCAGGGTGCCGAGGTTGGTGATGCGCAGCGTCTCGGGTGCGACGCCAATGGTGAAGGTATCGTTTGAGAAGGAAGTCACCGTGAGACAGCAGCCATTGACGGCGATGGAGTCGCCCTCGTGGCAGTCTGTGAGGAGGTTGGATCCCGAGGGGATGGTGATTGTCATGACCGAGCTGCCGGTGGCGGCATCATTCACGAGCTTGGAGATGACTCGGAATTGTTAGCTGTAACGTTGTTGTAGGTTCATCCGGCTTTTATAGACTCACCTCCGATCTCTTCGACAATTCCGGTGAACATGATGTCTTGTTGTGACGGTAACTCTGGGTTCTGCTCTGTTAGAAATGTGATGAAGGCTTTCAGCGGGTTCTAAAGTGAACTCACTCACTGAAAGTTGTTGGATAATGTCCGTGAATAAGCCGAGTAGGATAATGCCGGTGAAGAATAGTGGGACTACTTTGTTATACGTTCCACGACGAAAATTGTGAGACGAAATGGATCGATGGCTTTATTGTTTTAGCGAACAAGTTGTGATGAGGAGAGAGAAACGATTTATTCACTCTGCTTCACTTGAACTACAAAGCAATGAGTCCAATCTTACCAATCCTTAGGCCGACAAGTTCGTTTGATGCCAAAGCAGAGCCCCGCATCCATGGTGGGCGCTCGAATGGCTTATCGATAACGGTCCCGCCAAAATTTCAACTTTTCAGTTGAATCGGGATGCGGTGCGACTGAGCGGCCACAAGTTCAGCCAACGCTGTTGAGTTGAGAATCTCTATCAAATTCACTGACTTTGCAACAAAACCATTTTGTCCCATTTTTGGACATTTAAAACCTATCACTCAAATATTCCTTATTATTACTTATCGATCTTCATACACCATCACATCTCAGAAAATCTCAGCATGGCGCCTCGTGCCGGCGACAAGAAGGATGCACCAAATCTAAGCAAGCTGATTGCCGATGCAGAGACGCAGTACGAAGTGGGCAATCTAGACGAGGCCATTGCCCTTGCGTCAAAAGCTCTGGATCTGACGGGAGAGGGCGGTGATTTCGAACTCAAGGCCTTGAACTTGCTGGGAGTCTTGAATGTCGAAGATGGCGAGGTCGAAGAGGCGCGGGACTACTTCCTGCGAGCGATAAAGCTAGACGAGGAGGGTACCCTGGATGAGAAGATTGGCGGTGGACCTGAAAAGTTTTTGTTTCTGGCTCAACTGAGTGAGGAGGGCGGCCAGGACAGTGTCCAGTGGTTTGAGCGCGGTGCTTCTGCGCTGCGAAAACAGATTCAGACTTTGAACGACGTCGCCAACAAAACAATAGAGCAGCAGGCTGCTCTTGAGGAAATGCAGAGCAAACTCGGTGGCGTCTTGTGTGCTGTTGCTGAGGTATACATGACGGATCTCTCGTGGGAGACTGATGCTGAGCAGCGATGCGAGGCTCTCATCACCGAGGCCATGCTCATCGCGCCCGAATACCCCGAGACCTGGCAGACAGTGGCCAACGTGCGCATCTCACAGGAGAGACTGGACGAGGCCCGCACGGCATTGAAGCGAAGCCTGGAGCTCTGGCAGGACTTGCCCCCGGAGCACCCCTCAGTGCCAGAGTTCCCGACCAGAGTCAGCCTGGCGCGATTGCTCATGGAGACGGAACTGGAGGAGCAGGCTCTCGGCGTGCTGGAGCGGCTGGTCACGGACGACGATTCCAGTGTCGAGGTCTGGTATCTCGGAGGCTGGTGCCTGTACGTTGCGGGCGAGAAGCTGCGCGAGGCGAAGCCCCAACAGAACGGCACCGAGGGCAGCGCCAGCGAGGAGTGGAAAGCGACGTGGGGATATGCGAGGAAGTGGCTTACTCAGTCTCTGAAACTGTACGAGCTGCAAGAATACGAGGACGACAGACTGGGTGAGCACGCGGTGGAACTGATGCAGAGCATTAACAAGGAGCTTGGCGAGCCTCCGGAAGGAGAAGACGAGGAGGAGTGGTCTGGCATTAGCGATGATGAGGATGAGGATGATGACGAGGAGATGCAGGATTAGAAGTGGACTTGAAAAAGGGTTTGGCGACATTGAATGAATGGACGGCGTTGGGATGGATGCTATAAAAAAGAAGACTTGGTTTTTCGACGTTGAGACGTGGGTAATGGAAAGTAGTGCGTGAAAGCCTTTAGGGAATATACTAGATGTGACGATTTCAATTTCAAGACTGATATTAACACTCATTATTTCGTTGTGTCAAGCTCGCTTTTTATAAGTCATATAGGTTCACTGAGATTTAATGGTTGATTTATAATGCTTTGATTCCGCTGTTCATCCCTCCTTTTCGATAAAAATGGTACAAGATTCCCAAGATGTAGATATTCATAACTCCCACCGGAAAAGAACAAAAGATAAAACTCCATATATGTCGTATCCCAAAAGATATATATACGCTCGCTCACCCCCCATCATCTAAGCAGCCTCCACCTTGAGCTGCTCAACACCATCCACCAGCCCCTCCTCATCCTCCTCTTCATCACCCTTGCCCACCAGGCCCTTCTCCCAAAGCTGTCTCCCCGTCAACTTGACAGGCTCCTTAATCTTCGCCTTCTTCAGCTCCGCCAACCGCTCCTCCTCCTCACGCACGCGCTGCTCCTCCATCTCGCGCAGGAAACCCTCGCGCCACTTAAGGAAAGTCTCCGGCGTGACGGGCGTGCCGTGGAACTTTTTGTTCTCCTCCCGCTCAGCAGCGAGCTTCTCCTCCTCAATCACCTTTGCAGCGGCGGCCTTGCGGTCCTGGACGAGCTGCTCGGCGGCTTCCTTGAGGGTCGAGTACAGCGTGAAGACCATGGCCATGCCGAGGTTCTCCTGGATGGTGTCTGCGAGGTCGGCGAGCAGCTGGTCGCGGTCGTCGCCGACGCTGAAGTGCAGGTGAGACGGGCTGTTGTTGGAGGCGAGGATGTCGAGGTGAGGCGCTTCGTCGGGGTAGTCGTCGGGGTAGCGCACGGAGAGGAGGAAGTTGGGGGGTTCTTCGTCTTCGGGGGGTTCTTCGTCGGGGATGTCGAGGACGACTTTTATCCGGAACTCTGTCTCGGAGATGTCTACAGTGGAAAGAAAGAAACATGTTAGCTACAGAAATGCCCAACTTTTTCATCATCTTCTTGGTGATCTCGAGCTACCGGGAGGGGGTGCTTTACCTGTGATTTCTTCGGGAAAGATGGATTCGAGCACTTCACGCTCTTCGACCTGCTCTTCGCGACCCATTGCGGCGGCTGATGTGGTGGATTTTTCTTTTTTGCTGCGTGGAAATCGCTGTTTGATGTCGATGATGGAGCTTTTTTGGGTTGGTGGTTTACTTTCTTTAGGTGGGGTTGGGAGGAAAGGCTGTAGTTTTGGCGGGGTTCAATCGTGGGGACGGACATCCTCTTTTGGGGGCTGCGGATTTGATGTTAATTGAGTGCAGATTCAATGGCGGGATTAGACAGATGATGCTGGGGTAGTTTAATTTATTTTTATTTTATTTTATATTTCAAACTGTTTAAACATATATAAATGAATATTTAAAGTTGGAAGATGGAAAGACATCAATGCCTAACAAGGGATATCATGTGCATATATCCGTGCATCGCATAAAATGGCTGTCATGTAAATGCATCGTTCATTATGAATCCAATGCAGTGTCGTATCGCTTCCCATCGCAGTACTGCACAAACCCGTCCAGGTTCATCTTCTTCAGCACCGTGCTGAAATTCCCAGACCCGGCCCCAATGCCTCGATGCGAGCACAGATCGGCAGCACGCGCGGCATCGATGGCAGGGGCTCCCTTGGGATACTCGATGTGGAAGACAGGCTTACCGGCCTTGATAAAGGGGGCAAACGTCTCGCACTCTGAGAACTCGGCGCACTGCTCGTTGACGGAAAAGTTGATGAGATCGAGCACCTTGGGAATGATGCCACCGGCGTTTTTCAGGCCAATGGCCATGTGGTACGAGCTGGCCTCGGTGTGCAGGAACTGGAGATAGTTGATTGAGTCTTGGGCCGTGAGATTGAGCCCATTGTCGTTTTGCTACCCATGACAATGACACGAATTAGCACTGTTACTGTTGCAATGTGTTCCGTCGTGTTGAGAAAAAAGGAGGCTTACATAACCGTCGACGTTGTCGGGGTCAATGGCATCGCATCCCTTGGACGAGGCCAGCTTGATGCGATCCTTCATGATGCTGCGAACATTGTCGCTGTTGAGGTCCAGCCAGCGCTCGTTGGGCCATCCGTCAAGGGGCTTGCCCAGATCCGACTCGTTGAACCGGCCCTTATCCGGCCGGAAGTCCTCGTACGAACCGGCGCTGAAGTAGCAAATGACCTTCTTCCCGTGGCCCTGCAGCGCCTTGAATGTCTCTGCGTCGTTGTCAAAGAGGTCCAGGTCCCAGATGGCCACATCCGGGCTGGCGGATCCGTTGGTGAGCTTGATGGCGCCTTGGAGCACGATTTGCCACGTCGCGTTGACGCTGGGCTGCCATGTGCTTGTGCGGTTGCGATTGTCTGAGTCTGGGTCTGAGTTTGAGCCTGAGTTGTTGTCTTGGTCAGAGTCAGAGTCGTCGTGACCGCCTCTCTGCGTCAATCCGACACCTAGGCCGACGCCGAGCCCGATGGCGACGATAAGAAGCGCGCCTGCGATGGCAAGTAGTTTCCAGTGACGCCGTAAAGCATTAGGTTTGCCGGCATTGTGCTGTTCCGTGCTAGAGTCGGTGGGCTTCATTCCTCCCTACCTTCAACTCCAATGGCCGAGTTGAAGCTGGTGAGACAACGACGTGTAGCAAGGTTCAAGTTACACATTTCCTTTACTCCAATTCCTGCTTGACAATTAAAACCAAGTAGTACCGTTATCATCATGGCGCAGTCTCTAGCTGCTCCCGCGCAGTATCGTGGCTACATGCTGTACATACTCAGTTCAGTGCTTCCCATGTCTTTCGTGATGCCGTCAATCCACCAAAGGATTCAAATGCGGCGCAGCAAAGGGGCCAGAAGGGTCCTCGAGTGTGGCTCAAGGGAGGACAAGTCCAAATAGCTGGGCGCCACAGCAGGCTAGCCGCCATCCATTTGATTCCATTGCGTGCTAACAAAGACAATGAGCCATTGCCAATTGAGCTTGAAATTTTGACAGCCCAGTACGGGCACTGTCTACATGTGAAAGTACTTCGCGAGGAACCTGTAAGCAAAAATCCACCACCTAAAATAGAGAGAGATTGGCGGCACTTTTTTGTGCGAGAAACAGGGAGTCGGTAATTACGGAGGACGGGCTCCGTAATATCACAATGAGATTCAATTCGAATCTGCATCCATGTATCCTCAAGGTACTTGTACTTGTGCTCGACACAGAGGGCGACGAAAACTCAAGACCGCCAGTTCGCGTGCGCATGTGAAAGCTTCAGCAGCATTTCCCATGTGATTAGCTTACGTAGAAAAGTACACGTACGAGTACAGAGGACTGCATCTGATATCTCAACAATTGGCTGGAAGATCCCGTCTGAAAGCCCCCCTGTCGTTTTGCATCGGCAGGCACCGGACCTGCCTTGCTGCTTATGTATCTTCAGAAACGAATGGAATCCCAGTCACGAAAAAAGAGGCGAGTAAGAGAAAAAAAAATCAGAGGCGTAGGCGTCGCCGGTCCAATCTGCTCGTGCCTTGATTATGCAAGGCGCATGCGAGATAGTGCCATGCAATGCGACGCTGATGCAACGGTGCAGCGAGCAGGGGCCGTTAGTGGCCCTTCAGGGCTCGCAGCAGCTGTTTAGTGGCCTCCAGGGCTCCTCTGTGGTGGTCCGACCGCCCACTGTGGGCACTGGGAGCAGCACGATAGGCTTGCGGCGACCCGTATCCTTACGCAGTGCAGCTTCCAAGGCATGCAGCTGCTATGGGTCCGATTGAAGCTGTGCAGCCTCGCGACATGGCACGATTGAGCTCCGTCTCGTCGATGGCTTCCAGCGCGTGTCGAGCGTCTGCTTCCGGCTGCCGGGCTTTTTATGTAGGTATCGATACTGCGCCGTGACCTGGCCACTGCTAACATGCTAACATCCAATGCTAACAATCAAGGGCACTGTGCGCCGCAAGTACTAACAGACATGCCTGCCGCCTGCTTATCGTATCTGCTTGCAGAGCTGCAAAAGCCCCCACCGCCTCGCCGGCCACATTTAATTTCGCACGATTTCAACACTAGCAACTCTTTCGCACCTCAATACTCATACTGTCCTCGACGCCGCTGGTTCTTCCATCCCGGGCTGTGGCGACCCTCGAAGCTTCTTTCGTCGTCATCGTCGTCTTCTTCCATCTCTTGGTCATCGTACTTTGTTCCAACATCCCGCCATCCCTTTATATCCTCCCTCCTCCTCCCCTCGAGCCACGCCGACGACCTCATCAACATCTCTAATTCCTAATCGCGACAATGGGCAGCTACACTTTCAAGTGGTGAGTTTTGCGCTTTCCTAAGGCGAAGCTTTGCGCCGCCAACCCCCAGTCGAAAAAAATCCGGCACTCGCGCCGCTACGAGCTTTTGCGAGACCACGAGGGCACAAAGGAGCCTCCACCCGGTTGGCGCGAAAAAAAAATACGATCCCAGCTGGAATCAAATTAGCCTATGGAAGCTGAGCTGACGTTTGGGGGTTTTCCTTCTCTAGGGAGCATCCCGCCGAAGAAGTGTTCGTCACGGGCACCTTTGACAACTGGACGAAGAGCGAGCAGTTGGTCAAGGAGGGTGACGTCTTCCAGAAGACGGTGGTCCTGAAAGATGCATCGCAGAAAATATACTTCAAGGTAGGTCGAGAGCTTGCTGTCGTGCTGCGGCTGCCCACCATCCGCTGCTTCTGCCGTTGAGTTTTTGATGCTTTGCTATATGCTGTCCTTTTCCTTCTCTCCCTTTCGCATATGCCATTGGCCATGGCCTTGTTGAATACCAGCCTCAATGCGCCGTCCAGCCCATCGCTCAATATGATCTACCTGGGGTTAGTGCCCCTTCCCATGTCTTGTCAGGATCATCATACAGCACAGCAGTAAAGGCCCGCCCAATAAAGCTGCATCGCTTTGTCCACTCTCACAGTCCCACGAGATGCAATTCCATCTTTAGCACGAACCATTCGAGGCGGATCAGCGTGGCAGAGCTCGGCTGAGTCAGATTGCATCCGTCAATGGCCGGCGATGGAATCTCATCGGTCGCCGGACTGGCTCAGCGTTGGCTTTCGCACAAGTCGCTGAAACCCCCCACGGCGCTTCCTGCTATCGTCTGCGCCGGGGGCTGTGACGCAACCCAACGCGACGCAAAGCCCGCGGGGTTGGAATGTTGGTGCTGATAGCAAGCGCTGGTCATCCGACTCGCCATCCTTTTTCCCCTTCGAGGCCTCTAGCGCACCCCGAGTGTGGTGTAGCGGTGAGAACGAGGGAACGAGGGAGCTTGCGCCACAGCCGCAAGAGATTGGTGATCTATCCAAGTTTGGTTTTCCGTCCCTGTTGGCGCTGTCAAAGTCCGCTGCTGTCAAGGGGCGCCTTAATCTACTTATTTCGACCTACCTAATCCAACTCAACCATGATTCCCGCTAGGCCACCACTTAATTGGGGGATTCGGCCATAAACCCTTGTCGCCGTGCCAAAGCGGCCCCCGCACCGGCCTGGCCAACCCCCTTCCAAGGCCGTTGTCGTGCATATATCACGTCACACGCACCTGGATAGTGGATTCAGCCTGTTTCGCACTGCATCATAGTACATATATTTCGATCCTCTCCAGCGAGGGGTCTTTGCTTTCTTCTTTGCCAATCTGTTTGCTGACCCTTTACTTTTTTGCATCATCTAGTACGTCGTCGACGGAAACTGGACGGTAAACGAGTCTTCTCCCAAGGAGGCCGATCACGAAGGCAACGTCAACAACTTTATTACTCCTGAGGACATTCTCAAGTCCGACCCCGCAGCTGCCTTCATCAGCACCGTTACTCCCCAGTCCACTACCGCTAAAATGGCGAGTGAGCAACCCGTTGAGAAGCCCGAGGGTATCGCTACCCCTTCTGACGTTCCCGGCGGCTTCCCGGCGACGCCCCAGACCGAGTTGGACAAGACGGTCAGCGTCAATCCTCTGCCCGCTGCCGCCGGTGCCATCAACCCCATCCAGCTCGCGCCTGGCGAGGAGGTTCCCAATGTTGGCATTGAGAGCACCAATGAGCACGTCAAGCTCGATAAGGAGTCTTATGAGAAGAGCGACGCCCTTCCCGGCGTCGTCGCCGCCGACCTGCCCCCTGTCACCAGCAATCTGATTCCCGAATCCAGCCTTCCCGTGACTGCTGCCTCCGAGGACGTCCACATCAACACCGTTGGTGCTGGCGCCACTACCGTTGGCCTGGCCGCTCAAGTCCCCCTTGAGGCCAAGGTTCCCGAAGTCGTCAAGGAGAGCCAGGAGAAGGCCAACGCTGAACCTGAAGCCGCCGCCGTCCCCGCAGAAGTCGAGGCCAAGGCCAAGGTTGAGGAGGAGCTCAAGGAGAAGGTCACTGAAGCTCCCGTCACCTCTGAGGACAAGCCTGTCCTCGACACCGGTGCCATTGCTGCTGCCGCCGCCACCACTGGCGCCGCTGTTGTGGCCGCTGTCATTGCCGCCAAGGACAGCCTTGTCGAGACCGCCGCACCCGTCGCCAACGACGCTGTTGATGCTGCTGTTGATGCCGCCAACAAGAACCTCCCCGACTCCGTCAAGGAGCAGCTGCCCGAGCCCGTGAAGGAGACACTGGCACAGCATGAGACCGCCGCCAAGGAGGAGACCCGAGAGGAGGTTTCTCCCGAAGTCCCCGCCGAGGTCAAGGAGTCCATCACCGAGGCCGGCAAGAGCCCCGAGGCTGCCGCCAACACTGTCGCCGTCGAGGAGAAGAAGGAGGTCGAGGCCGAGCTGCTGAAAGAAGTCAAGCCGGTCGCGGCTGTCGATGAGCCCAAGGTTGAGGAGACCAAGGCCCCGGTTGAGGTGCCCGTCACCTCTGCTACCATTACCGATGTGGCAGCCATTGACAGCCCAGTGACCGAGGTCAGCAATGTCCAGGTGACCAAGACTGAGGTCCCCGTCGAGGAGCTCACAAAGGACGCCCCCGCAACCGAGGAGCCCAAGGCTGTTGAGGTCGCCAAGGTCGAAGAGCCTAAGACTGAGGTGGCTGCCCCGGCTCCCATTGACACGACAGTTGCCTCGGAAGCTCCCAAGGCCGACGCCACCGTCGACACCCCCGTCACCGAGACTGATAAGACAGAGGTGCCTCCGGTCGACGCGGCTACTGAAGAGCCCGCCAAGGGCGATGCTGCCAACGGCACCAACGGCGCCCATAGCGATAAGACGTCTGAGAAGAAAAAGAATCGTATCAGCGCCTTCTTCAGCCGGTTCAGCAGGCACAAGTCCTCGGACAAGAACTAGGAGTCATAGTTGTGACAGGACAGAGCATCATCAATGTTGAGATGCCTGGTTTACGTTTTACAGTGTCGGTTTTCTTGGGCTGCTGGAGTGGCTTTGTTTATATGTCTATGATTCCCCACTTTGGCAGAGAAGTTGTGACTTGGGTCGAATAACGTCGGATACCTGGATCACCATTTCATATACCTAAATTCATCCCGTTTATTTTCTTTGCAGCCTTGTTCGTTCTCTCTTCTCCTCCAGTCTTGTCATGTGCTATTTGGCCTCTTCAATTGGTGCCTTGTCTTGATGGGTATGCTGCGTGCGCGTATGCTTTCTAAGAGAGAGGACGAGCCTGGGGAGTCTCCTAATTTGTTTTGTTTCCTATGTAGCATGGAACGGCATCCCCTCCCATGTAAATACATTTTTGCCTAATTAATGTCTATCACTATACTTTATATTTGACTACTCTTTCGCTCCAATCTGTGCAGGAATTGACATCGGTAAAATCTGCAATCCAATGGAGAAGATTGCCGGCCAGTCTGGACCTTGTCGATTCCTTTTGCGGGGATGGCTGGGTGCTTACGACGAGCTCGTACTCGTACTGTGACTCATTTGCCGGGATATCTTCCCATATCTATGCAGGATTACAGGTACATATTACTGAGTGTCTGATGCCAATGCGCAACCTGACGGCATGGATACTCGTTTACCGCATTCGGCGCAAAGCAACAAGTCTCAATTTGCACCACATCTCACAAGCCCTTCCTCGTAGTAATACATACCTGTCTTGATGTAATGCATGTGAGACATCCGATAGGACGGTAGCAGCGTCAATCAGTCACATGCTGAATCACGTGCTGCAGTGCCAGCTTCTATCTCCGATCATCAGCGTCCATGATTCCCGTGCCATTTGCCCCGCCGCTGACTCGCCCATTTTACGTGCTGCCAGCATCCCGAACCTAGACTCTGCTACTCTGCTCCTCTGCCTCTACTATCCTCCAGTGCCGGGGCCAACCGGGTCCCTCTTGGAGCTCCATCCGTCATCCTCTTTCTTCCTCTCTTTGCATCATTCATTTGCTTTTGTTTCTCATCATTGTCCAGCATCTCTTGCAAACACCGTCCTACTTATCCATCATCCCGCGAGAGTCTTGACGGCACCACGGGCTGCGACTTCACTGCAGTTCGTGGGCATGCTGGACTTGACGCCACCCGCTTCCGACGACGTGGGCGGCTGAGCAGCCAATCTGCAAACCGTCGACCTTGGCTGCTTCCATCACCATCTTGGCCGTCGCATCATGAACCCTTCGAACCCGAGCGCGGGCAAGTCCCTTCAGATCCAGTCAAGCTATCCAGTGCCCGTCCAGCCGGCACCGGCACCACCGAGCTTCGAAGCCTCTCGTCGTGCGAATCCGACAGTCGGAGCCTCGTCGCCCCAGCCCACGCCCCGAAAGGGACAGAGCTCTCGCAGACAGCATCGGACGCAGCGTCGGCCCAGCATGGGACACAGGCCCGTTGATGAGTATGACGCCATGGCCGAGATCAGGGCGCTCAGAAATCCGACGAGTCGGCGCGGACAGACTTCTATCACGCATCTGCTGAATTACTCAGCGCCACTGCACCACCAAGATCTCGGTCACCACCACCACTCCAACCCCAGGTCGTACCGGCGGAATCCGACCTGGGGCCCGGGCTCGGGATACCATGCGGTCGATAAATCTAGATATGTTCACGCCAACTATCGCTTCGTCGTCTCTCCCGAGGGAGACTACTCCAAGCATGCCGCGGATGCCGACCTCTTCTTAGACTGGTCCAATGTCTTGCAGGTCATTGCTTCATCAGAATCACAGGCATCGTCGTGCCCTATTTGCCTGTCGGAGCCCGTTGCCCCCCGAATGGCAAAGTGCGGACACATCTTTTGTCTTACATGCTTGCTTCGCTTCATGAACTCGGTACTGAGCGAGGATGAGGCGAAGCCGGGCAAGGCCGCCAAATGGAGGAAGTGTCCCATCTGCGAAGACAGCATCTACCTTCCCGACGTGCGGCCAGTGCGGTTCTACGCCGGTCAAGAGAGCCCGCTCCCCCGAGTTGGGGATGACGTTGTCCTAAGGCTGATGGCGAGAAACGCAGACTCTACTCTTGCGCTACCACGAGCAAGCGGAGCAGAAGTTCTCAATTCAGAGGATGGCATTCCATGGCACTTTGCCGCCAATGTTTTGGATTACGCCCGTGTCATGAAAGGAACGGGACAGTACATGGCTGCCCAATATGATGAAGAAATTGAGACAATGCTACAGCAGGCCATGGAAGATGAAGCTCTGTTTGGACAGGATGGCGAGTGGACTCAAAAGGCTGTCAAGGCTGTCAACGCCGCCAAAGAGAAGGTTGTTACCCTTGGTGGTGCCGATGAAGCAAGTGCAAGCTCACTGCCTGGCTCGGCGAAGCAGTCGTCCGAGCCCGACTTTTACTTTTATAGCGCTCTACCTCACTTGTATCTTTCGCCTTTAGACATTCGGATTCTGAAAACCAAATACGGTTCCTTCTCGGCTTTTCCCTCCACGCTGCTACCAAGAGTCGAGCACATTTCCACGGGTCACGTCGTCGATGACGCATTACGGAAACGGGCAAAATACCTAGGTCATCTTCCTTATGGCTGTGTCATTAGCTTTCTAGAGTGTGACTGGACAGACATTGTCCCTGCTGAGACGCTCAAGTCGTTTGCTTCAGACATTGAGCGGAGACGCAATCGGAATCGCGAAAAGGCTGCACAGGAAGAGCGGGAACGCCTTCAATCTGAGAGGCTGGAGGCGGCTGCTCTCCGAAACCTCACCGGATCTCGACGGCCTCACTCTCCACCCATTGAAGACGATTCGCCCCCAATGGACATGTCGGAATTTCAGCCCTTGGCGGCGCCGTCTGGCACAACACCTCCCGACCCAAGACTGGGATTCTCCACGCTGGCTTCCATGTCGACAAGTCCCTCGACTCAGAGGACGGTCTGGGGCACTCCCGCCATCTCAACAACTCCTGGGATGGAAGACGTCCCAGTCCCAGTGCCCACCAATGTTGATGATGGATGGCTCAAGGATGAGGATCTCTTCCTCAGCCCCAGTGAGCTCGCCAGGCAAATGGAGGCACTGAACACCATTGAGAAAGAAGAGAATGGACAGAGCAGCAGCAGTGCCCGCGGCAGCGGCAGTGGTGGTGGCGGTGGCAAGAAGAAGAAGAAGCAGAAGATTACCCTTATGAGCACTGGTGGGCGGCGTGGCGTCTAACAAAGAGATTCGAGAAAGCCGCAAATGCCAACATAGATGATTGTGTCTTTTCACGGCGTTTACATATGTTTCATCCGGGTTGGAGTCTTTTTTTGGGTTGAGGAGGAAGAAGTGTAATCATATCAGACATATAAATATATAACCAACTAAGCGACCAGCGACCTTGCGATGGAGGCATCAAAGGATGGTTTCCCATGGAATCGCTGGTATAAGAGAAGTGCAAGGCTCTTCTCTTACTGCTTAGATTGCGTAGCATGACGCCAGCGCTGTTTTCAATGATATACTGACCACGTAACAAAGCTTCCACTACTTTGTAATCGCTTTTTGAGTCCAATTCGTAAAGCCTTCAATTCGTTCAACGGTGAAAGCGATGCTTTAAATCCTTATCGCGATAAGACGTCACGACTCGTTAGCAGCAAAATTACAGCGACTCGGGCACTATTACAGCGCAATGCTAGCGGGGCGAGTCTTTTGCCTGTGGGGTGATTGCCTAGTTCGCTTTTATCAAAACTGCAATCGATAGCCTAAAATTTTTTCCACTGCCAGCCGCGTTATCGCTCTAGCTTCAACGATCCAGAGCAACCAAAGAAAAAAAAACCCCCCAATTCCGAGAAGAAAATATCCCTTCATTCGCGGAAAAAGAGCATGGCGGCCAACACATCGCCATCTCTGACAAACTCGTCTCACACAATGACGGCCCTGCCGCTCGTCTCAGTGCCGCCAACGGGCATCAATGGCGAGAACAACAAGGTGCTGCTGGCTTTGCTAGAGAGCCTGCGGCCGGACAAGAGGCACGTCTTTTTGCAGCCGAGCGACGCCCTGCCGACGGGATCCCTCAATGTGGTCAAGGAGACGCTGGAAGGGTTCGCGGGCGAGGTTGGCGAGGAGCAGGAGGTCAGGCTGAAGGAGAGCCGGAAGAGGAAGAGGGGAAGGAGGAGGGGGAGATTGATGTGCTGAAGCTGAGGAGGGTGTATGTGGATGGCTTCGAGACGGAGCAGGTGTGGCAGCAGGCGAGGAGGATAATTGGTAGCGTGTTGAAGTTTTCGGATGGATTGCTGGATGAATTGGAGGAAGAGGGTGAGGTGGTTGCGGCTGATCAGGTTAATGGCCAAGATGACGAAGAGGAGGAAGAGGAAGAGATTGAAGACGATGAAGACATTGAAGAAGAAGAAGGAGAAGAGGATGATGATGGGGAAGAGCTTGATGTTGAGTTGGACGAGGACCAATTGGAGGATGGTCTAGAAGGCGAAGACGACGAGGATCTTGATGAGCTGGAAGACGGTCTCGAAGATGAGCTGAATGAGGATGAGGACGAAGAAGACGAGGATGAGCAAGACGTCGAGGAATACGTCGAGGATCCTGATGGCCTCAACGACGGCTTCTTCAACCTCGAAGAATTCAACCGACAATCGCAGTACTTTGAAGAACAAGACGCAAGGGGTGACCCCAACACCGACCGAGCCAGCGATGACGAAGACATAGATTGGGACGCAGACCCAATGGCAGAGCCCAAGGCTGGCTCTAAAAAGTCATCCAACCGCAAATCACAAGACGAAGACGAAGACCAGCTACAAAATGAGGATGATGAGGAAAGCGACGAAGAGGATGGCCCAACATTCGGCGACATGGCTCTTGACGCACCGGAAGGCGAGAGCGACGATGAAGCCCTCAATGACGAGGCTGCAGATGACGAAGGCATGGATTTCAACGCAAACGAGGTCTACTTTAAGGATTTCTTTGCACCACCGCCCCGGAAAAGCAAAGGTGGCAAGCCAAAGAAGAGCGTTCACTTCCAGCCGGAGGAACCTACCAAGGAGGATGTCGACAGAGCCATGGCCGATGTGCGCCGAGATCTTTTTGACGATGAGTCGGACAATGATGACTCTGAAGATGCTCTGTCTGATGTCTCAGCCGGCGACCCCAAGTCACGCCGATCAGCCCACGAACGAAGACAGGCCAAGCTGGCTGAGGAGATCCGCAAGCTGGAGGCCGCCTCCGTTGCCAAGCGCGAGTGGACTCTCTCTGGAGAAGCTTCTGCCGTCGATCGACCCCAGAACTCTCTTCTGGAGGAGGATCTCGACTTTGAGCACGTTGGCAAGCCCGTCCCCGTCATCACCCCGGAGGTGACGGAGGGCATTGAGGACATGATCAAGCGACGAATTCTTGCCCAGCAGTTCGACGAAGTTCTGCGCCGGAGACCAGATGCCGAGGCCGTGCCCAGCGGAACACGCCGCGGCATAATTGAGGTCGACGACAGCAAGTCCAGCAAGGGCCTCGCCGAGGTGTACGAGGAGGAGCACGTCAAGAACGCCAACCCGGACACGTACGTCAGCCAGTCGGACGAGAAGCTGCAGCGCGAGGAGAAGGAGATTGAGGCCATGTGGAAGGACGTCTCGTCCCGCCTCGACGCCCTCAGCAGCTGGAACTACAGGCCCAAGCCCAGCGCGGCAACCGTCTCCGTTGTCTCGGACGTCGCCGCCGTCGCCATGGAAGACGCCCAGCCCACGACGGCGTCCGCCATCTCCGGCGAGA
>PNRQ01000315.1:0-33303 GCA_003439915.1 Trichoderma atrobrunneum | reverse complement strand
TTCTTTTATATTAAGATTTATTATTTTAGTAATTTCTTTAAATAAGTTTAAAATTTTAATATTATTTTTATATATACTTTAGACTTTACTTTCTTAATTTATTTTTATTATTTAATATATAAAATTTAATTATTTAATATTTTATTAATATAATTATTTATAGTCTAAAGTAACCTTTAAATAAAAGTTATAAATATATAATAAATTAAGCTTTTATAGTATTAGTATAAAAGGAATTCCTAAAGAATAAACCTTATACTAGGTTTATATTAATAAATAAGCTAGGCTAAATTAATAAGTAATTAATAAAGATAAAAAGGGTTTATTTATATAATTAGTAAATAATACTTTATAAGTATAATTAAATATTATTTTATATTTATAACTAGCTATTTAAATTATTTTAATAAGTAATATAAAGTAAACTTATATATTTAGTTAGTTCTAGGCTTATATAGTTTATAAAATAAATATAAAAAGTATAAGCTTACTAAATTTATTAAATAAGTAAAATAAGTAAGGCTTAATTAACTACTTAAATTATAGTTAATTTAGTTATACTTAGTTAGTTGGCTTATTATTGTAACTATAAGTATTAGGTTGTAATAAAAATATATTTTTATAAAAATTATATTTTCCTAAAATTTAAAATAAAAAAATATTTATTTTATAATTATAATAATAAAAATTTATATACTTTTATAAATATTTACCTTAGATTAAATAAAATATAATATAGTTATTATACTAAATTAAGGTTTTTATTACCTTATAGGGTTATATTAACCTTAATTTAGTTTTTATTATATTATAAATATTACTTTTGGCTTAATTATAAACTTAGTATTTAAGTATCAAATTTTAAACTAAAGGTTAAAGTATAATTCTTTTTAACTTAGTTATTATAACTTTATTAACTTTTTAATAATAAATATAACTTTTATAAACTTAATATAAAGTTTATTCCTTAGGAATTTCTTTTATATTAATTTTATAAAAGCTTAATTTATTATATTTTATAAATTATTATATTTTATATTAAGTAAAAAACTTTAAGTAATATTAAATAATTTATAATTTTCTTAGCTTTATATAATATATTTATATATTTATTATATAAATATTAATATATAACTTCACTAAGGTAAGTTAATTAAATAATTATATAATTAACTAAAAGCCAAAAGGTTATAAGTTTAAATCTTACTTACCTTATATTTTTTATTTATTAAATAATATAAATTATATAACTAAACCAAAGGGTCCTACCTAAACCTTTATATAATAATACAAAGTAAATAACCACTATACACTAGTACCTTAGGGTATTTAGTATACTAGGAAAGTACAATAAACTAAGTTTTTTAATTTAATTTATTAGCTATTAGCTTCAGGTATCAAAGTCATATAAGTTAACAAAAGGTTTTTCCTAATAGCTATTTATTTCAGGATTCAGGTAATACCTTATTATACTGAGATTAATTAAAAATCTCCTCTTTAGGAATACCTAAATTAAGTTATATATAATACAAATAAATAAATAAATAACTTTCACTAAGTAACTCTTTAGTTATTATTCTTATATATACTATAATACTCTAGTACCCTTAACCTTTATACTTAATAACTATCCCCTCTTTATTAAACTCTACTTAAGATTCATAGTCTTTAAGGCCATTATTATCATTAGCAGCCAGGTAGCTAACTAACTCTTTACTAAATAGTCTATCAACTTCCTCAAGAGCAAGACCTGACATCTACCCAGAGGGGTTAATACAAGCTATTATAAACGCAATTGTAAGAGAGTGCTTACCTCCGGTAGCTTGAAATATAAGTACACAGCATGAGCAATTGTCAAGGCCACGAAAACAAGATAATACTTCCAGCCAATCGTGCTCTGGGCAGTTGGGGCCAGTTGAAGCCAGAGTAAGTCGGTCAACATCAGGGCTGCGATTGCGATTCCTGTTCCCTGTGCACGAAGGTGTGATGGGAACAATTCTGTTGCAACGGTCCAGCAGTTGACTTCTATGAAGCAGGTGTAACTGTGAAAGAAATGTCAGACAACTGAGTTCTAACAGAATTCAGGGTTCATGTTTTTCTGACTGACCAGCTTACAAAGAGGTAGAGGAACACCAGTGATGCTGCAGCCCAGCCTCTGCTCGGTGTTTGGTTGTACCTAGCAATCAGACCAGTGGCCACAGCCAGCACACAGGCGATCGATGTGAACCCGATTACTACAGTCGATGGCACATTAGTACTTTCTTCCCTCAAAGCTTGCATTGGGAACGAGATTTGCTTACATAGCAACCTTCTGCGTCCTACCCGGTCGGAAAGTGCCAGCCCGATGAAACCCCATATCACAGCCCATGTCTGAAACCCTGCCGTAGTGATCAAAGCTTCGGACGTAGTCAACCCGAGAGACTGATAGAAGAGAGTATTATAGTTGGTGATGACTAGAATGGCAGTGTTTTGTGAACCAACTACGACCATTACTGAGAGAATAATGCGTCTAAGGTACGTTGGCTTAGTGAACAGTTGCCAAAATCCACCTTCTTTATAAGCTTGGTTATCCTGGGTGATCTGATCATGAATGAGTCGAAGCTCACGATGGGCGAATGAATGCGATGCGTCGTTTGGGTCGTGGTGTAGGCGCTGGAGGATCTTGAGAGCCTCCTCGTCACGGTCCTTCGATACGAGCCAACGTGGGCTCTCGGGCACTATAGTAAGACCCAGCAGTCAGTTGTTGCATCCTTACTTGCCGGCAAACATGAGCCAAACTTACTATACAATGTACTGGCGAAAAAACATAAGGCTAGGATGATCAACAGGGCACTGGGGAATCGCCAGGCGAAGGAGCTCGTAGAGTGGAATGTGCCGAATCTAGATGTTGTTGTCAAAAGATACATCTTAGGTACGGGGGTTAGAGAGCTTTACCCAACCCAAGCGGCAGTCATATATCCAACATTGACAACAGAGCCGTGAACGCCAGCCATTACTCCTCGATAATGAGGCGGTGCGATTTCGGCAAGGTACACAGGCATGGCAGCGAAGGCATGACCTGAAGCAAACCCTGTGATGAACCGCGCAACTACATACTAGCATAGCATTAGCAACTCGATGTTCCTGTTGAGCCAGAAAGAGAAGGTTTGGCTAGAAGTTACCATGGCTTGGTTGACAGCGCCTGTCTGCAATGCACCTCCGATGACGCAAATGACTATACAGAGCTGAAAGGATCGAATGCGGCCGAGAACATTACCGACCATTCCTGCAAAGACACAACCGAGCGCCCCCCCAGCAAAAAAATTCCTTGCACGGTGGCAATAATGCTTTGGGTATGTCCGTAGCCGTCGGATGTTGGGTTTGGATCCAAGCTCAGGCTCACATAGAAGGACGGTTGAGCAATGGTTGCGACAATGACTGCCAGTCCATAACCGCTCAACCAAGAGCCAAAAGCTGCGAACGCAACTACCTACATCGTTCCATGGATGAGCATGAGTCCAGAGCGCCCTCGATTGTGTAGGGCTTGGGATACTCACCGCAACGTTGTAGCGACTGTATTTCTCCATACCGACCGCTTCGTGATGATCCAACTGATGAAAGAATTGACAAACAGTAAAAGGAGTAGAATGGCAGGTAAACGGGGGAGAAGCCAGGGAGCTCTATGCCGGTATATATGAGCATCCAATACGCCACGATTAAGAGTCTAGGCCATAAATGAGGGAGCTGCGACGTGGGCTAGGCAATCAACGCCATCTCGCATTCTTGGGGAATCTAGTATCAAGCCACCGGGGCCAAACAAGAACTGTGGGATCTATGGAAGGGCAGCCATTGGGTAAAGTGGAATCAGTCGATGCTAGCATAACACAATACGCATGATGGACCTGGGGAAAGTAGCATTTCGTTGAAGATCCTGGGGTTCCAGTTCCGGAGTGGAGTTCTTTAACTGATTCAACTTCAAAACACACCACATGCGTCCTTCACACTAATACACAACTGGCTTGGCCTTATTTCCGATTCATAGCTTTGTTTCCGATGAATGATCGGAAAGTCTAAAGATTTGGTTGGCAAATGGCCTCCGCGTATTCCCCCATTCCTAGTTTACAAGCCACGGAGTGCTAGGGCGTGACAGAACCCACATAACAGCCACCTCGTCTTCGGGGGAGTCTCGCAGGATGTCTTGACCTTCCTGGGGCTCTTGAGTATTCAGCGTCGAAATTCGCCTTGCGTGAAGTCATGAGAGATCTCAGAAGACAGCCGTCAGGACTCGACGCTACGACTGCTTCCTCCCCTGTCGTTGGCCTTATTGAATTCCGCAAAGAACATGGAGCAATCAGAAAACGGCAGCCTGCACCACGAGTCTCCCAATTATACCTGTATTACTATTCCCGGTCAACCTGCCCCGCCTCGTTGTATGCTCTACCATCTCCGTCCATGTGTCTACAGCATTACAGACGTCGAGCATGATTGTAAAACTACTACGCTTTTGTTCAATCGAAATCTCACCAAGGGTCAGCAGGAGTGAATGCCTGTACGGCAAAGGAGACTTCAGACTTTGGGACAGGATAGCTAAATGCGTTGCACGCCGGACAGTGCAAGGTCTTGCGCTGCAATTGAGGTTAAACTAAGCGAGTATGTATCGGTAGCGATAGTAGTCAATCGGACGGTCAACATTGAGGGAGAGGAGATCCCCCCCGCCGTGTTCTGACATGAGACAGGTAAAACGTGCTCTATCCTCCTCTTCCATTTCCTGCATGGCTTGATTAAAAGTTTGATATTGAAATGCCGTGTCCACGAAAGCGAAACGCTTCACCTTAGTTCCAAGAAGCTCAACCTCAATCTCACCACAGCTAGGGTGAGCATTGGGCTTCTCAGGATTTCCATCCAGGAAGTCACCACTCTTTAGATCTGATTTCTCAATCATTTGGTTGTATGCCTTGATGCTGGCTATAGTTTCTGGTGCGATCCGGGAGAAGAGATACTGGATGAACGGGATCAACGTATCGGGGAGGGTGTCATCGACTGAGGAGGGATCTGCGTCCGGGAAACCGCCGTCGAACCAGCCCAACTTGATCATACGCTCAGCCCACAAAGAAACTAGCGGTGCTCTTGTGCGCATGAGGAACGCGGGGACAGGATCTCGGGATAAGTGCGCCCACACCATGGTCATGAATCCGCAATCAGCTATTGTGGGAGTAGCACCCAAGAAATAGGGGTGCTGACTGAAGTGCTCATTCAGGATGTCGAGGCATTCCTCCCATGCTCTCTCAATAACACCGTGCGTTTCCTTGCGAATGCCCAGTGCCGGCAGATAGTCAGATGTAAAATACGCCGTCTGCTCTTTACGGGTGACACCAGGCGTGGGCTTCACCCAGTCTGCAAATGCAGTGTCCAGGAAGAGTTCTTGACGGTCTTCGTAACTCCAACGATAGTGCATTCCCGGCTTGTGAAATCCATCAGTACCAAGGAAATTGATGAGATGCGCCGTTGCTTTACGTATCGGAGTGCTTGGAATTAGACTATGCTGGAGCTGCCCTGCCGCCTTTTCCTCAAAGTGTACAATCGCCTCCGTCGTGTCCTGCAGGATAGTGCCATCCTCGAGCTCAATAACAGGAATGACAAAATAGCCAATCAACGGCACGATTTCCTCGTGAAAGCGCGGCTCGCAGGCGAAGCGTTCCTCGACCTGAAGCCCAGACTTGGCGACGAAGCCGCGCAACTTGCCCGAGAAGGCCGAGTTAGGCGCACACCAAAAAATTGGCTTGTCATGGCACTTATTCGTTGAGAGATACTTGCGCTTGATATCGACCGCCATCTCTGCCAAGTGGGATGTATAAGAACGAGAACGGAAGATGAAATTGGCTTGATAAATGATCAGCTACTACCAGTGCCAGGCAAGAGCATCCAGCCTTGCAGTTGAATGCAATGGAAGGCCCTTGCTACTTAACAGTTGCTCCAATAAGTCGGTGCAAACCCATCGCTGTGATCGGGAGAGGATCCTCTTCACAAGGCACACACACGCGTCATTTCCTGCTGCCCCGCAAAGCGAAGCTACCCCATGGGGATGGGGTACTACTCAAACAGGCAAGACACTAGGCCCTAGATTCAGGCAAGATAGTCTTGTATCCTAGCCTATGTCGGATTGTCATACTGTGTAGTCTAGACCTCCAACACCGCAATCTATCCAAGCTTTACCAGGATGCGACTCCGCGGTCCGCGACAACCAGCATAACAACTAATACATGTAGGAAATGACCCCGCTGAAAGCTTTGATGACGATGACGGCCAATTTCGGATGGTCTCCAACCACTTTTGGCCGGCAACTGGAGAACATTTCAAGCCCCTAGCACTATTTCCTAGCGGTGGAGAAATCAGGGGGTTTGGCGTCTGTTCCAGTATTGCCGAGTGCGGGACGGAATCTGACGACGACCCGAAGGCAATCACAAGAGCAGAGTGGCGATTGCCCTCGGTTGATTCTTATGAGGGATCGACCATGGCTGTGACTCCTCCTCAGGAGTGCTCATCATACCTTGCAGTGTAGCCGCAGGTCTGATTGCCAGTCAAGTGACAACACGAATGGCCGGAGTTTCCGATGAGACCCCGTGAATTTGCAGCTAAGTGTACAGGTGCTAGCCCCCATTGGACGCGGAAGAGACTGGGAATTTATGCCACTTCTCTTTTTCAGAGATTGTATTGTACGAGATGGGTCGGCAACTCGTATATCAGAATCCAAGGCCCGTCTAACCATCTCTGGCTTCGAACAACTGGCTCGCACAATGTCCCTTGCTAGCCTCGAAAACCGCCTAGCTATCTTGTCGATCCGACAGAATGACTTACAAAAATTGCAGACTTGCTCAGGGAGAGTGTGTGCTTGTCACAGGAGCCAACGGGTACATTGCTTCACACGTCGTGGATGTTCTCTTAGAGAATGGCTACAATGTACGCGGCACTGTTCGAGCTGAGATGCCTTGGCTGAACAAGTTCTTCACCGATAAATACGGCAAGAATAGATTCGAGACTGTGCTTGTACCGGCCATGGAGGTGGAATCGGCATTCACCGATGCAGTCAAGGGCGTCGCCGGTATCGTCCACATGGTGAGTCTTATTACCAACAGTTACAGACGCTAAATGTCTGTTGAAAAAGTATTTAAAAGGCTCACAAATTGCTGGATCGTGCGTTCAGGCTTCCAACCTCTCCTTAGATCCTGACCCCGGCGCTGTAATCCCACGGGTTGTGGCCGGAACTATCAACATACTCAAAGTGGCTGCTAAGCAGCCGTCCGTGAAGAGTGTCGTAATCACATCCTCCTGCTGTGCAGCATACGTGATCGGGTCCGATGACAAAGCGGTCATTGATGAAAGTTGGTACTCAAGTTGCCTTCATAATATTCACCCCTGAGCGACTGACTTGACCAGGTTCTTGGAATGATGCTGCTGTAGAGGCAGCATGGAGCAAGGACACGCTTGAAGATGTTAGAGGATTCCAAGTCTATGCTGCTTCGAAGGTTGAATCAGAGAGAGAGGCCTGGAAATGGTACCACGACAACAAGCCAAGTTTCGCCTTCAACACCATCCTTCCCCCGTTTAATGTGAGTTGATCAATCACCTCTTGACCAAGCTCAGTTCGTATATTCAACACACTCTGTTGCAGGTTGGCCCTATTCTTATACCAGAAATAAATGGAAGTACGATGCGACTTACTCGGCTTCTTCTGGATGGTGACGATGCCGTGGTTAAGATACTATCTCCCCGTAGGTTTTGACCAACTCGGTACGCAGTCTCATACATATTTGAGCTGACAGCGATAGTCAGAGTGGCACATCAACGTAAGGGATGATGCGCGAGTTCATATTGCGGCACTGCTCGATCCCAAAGTTCAGTCTCAGCGACTCTTCCCTTTTGCGAAGCCTTTCAACTGGACCGACATGATTGAGCTCCTCAAGAAAATTCGCCCAGGAAATAAATCGCTCCCCGACCCTCCACATAATGAAGGCCGAGACACGATGATAGTTGAGCCCCGTGACAAGGCTGAGGACCTTATCATCTCCTTTTTCGGGAGACCTGGCTATATTGGTTTGGAGGAGAGTGTTGCGGCAGGGATTGTTGATCTTGTTTGATGGCGAGAACAACTGATTGGACATACATTAATATCATAGTTTCGCAGAATCGTTTGAGAGCCAGATATTGTCTTGTTAGGAAAATTATCTTGGAGACAACCTTGGCAAACGAGACTTGAGAAAACCGGAGGACCTATTCCTTCTTTGTTCACACAGATTCTACCAAATAAAATTCTCCATTGATGGAGACGAATTCTACATATAGTCAATTTGGTGTCGTTGACAGACGGATCAATGAGCATTGGTGATGTGAAAACCATTATTTGCCACCTCGATGAGAAGCACGTAGATATTCGTTGGTGCTGAGTTGTCACGTGGATCTGTGTGAACCACTCCTTGGTCAAGCCCACTTATCTGTTTGCTGGGCTTTCCGTCAGGCAGCTAGTGTTTACCTTCTTCATAGCACACAATAGAGAGTTCATCTTCTCAGCTCCCTTCTTGTCAGTTGGGCATCCCCGACCGCATGGCTGGAACAAGACCGCCAGGTCACGTGGCTCTCCCATGGCTTTTTTGCCAATCTCATCTCTGAGCTCTTATTACGGAAGATCTCAACAATGCTCGGAAGACAATTACCAGCAGTTATGATTAGTGGCCCTGAGCACGCGGCAACAGCTCGCTTTGCATGTGCTCCATGCCAGAGGCGAAAGCGCAGATGTGACAAAGACTCGCGGGGTTGTTCGACCTGTCTCAGGTGAGACTGGACTCGGCGGCCGTTAAAGTCTGAGTGCTGACGTGGACAGGCTGGGATCTCGTTGCTTCTACAATGCGTCACTGGTAGAGAAGCTGGGCAGTGATCCTACACTTATGGAACGGCCGGTTCCGCCCCATTCTATCGTGCAGAGGGCTTACGAGGCGGGCTTGGCGGGCAACCCGACCACGAACCACTTGAATGAGATGTGGAGCTTGCATCCTAGCCTGAATGCCTCCACGAAACCATTTCCAGATCCAATTTTAGCAGATGCTCTTGCAATTATTGCCTCGGTCGAAGAAGTAAGAAAATGCGCCGACAAGTACTTCGAATCCGTGCATACTTGGCTGCCTATCATTTCGCGGCCCCGATTCCACAACGTCATATCGAGAACACCGGAGGACCAGGAGTCATTTAGAACAGGACTTCTGCTCGGGAGTGCGATGTACCTTATCGTTAATATTCCTCATGATCCGGTAACTGGGGTCATGGACGAGTCGCTGTACAAAAGAGTTAAGCGGTTATTGCTTGTTGGTGAGCTAGAATGCTCGCTCTCCTTGGGTCTCGTCCAGGCGAGACTTCTTTTGGCCGTCTACGAACTGGGCCATGGCCTGGAATCGGCCGCATACCTGACCATTGGGACATGTGCAAGAATGGCCATTGTTTTGGGTATCGATCGAAATGAAGTGCACAACGACGACGACAGTAATGACTTGACATTGCTGGAGGAGAGAAGCCGCGTCTGGTGGGGGATTGTCATAGTGGAAAGGTGCGTCTAATACTTCTTGGCCAGCCGGACTGCCTGATAGGAGGTTTCGTTTCTGGCCATCGCTGCATGCGTTGCGACTGTGCTACGCAAAATCTACTAACAAGATATATAGATATATCAACCTGGTTTTCCCAAAGCACCCTATGGTGACCCCGGATCCGAGTGCCGAAATAGATCTTCCTGGAGATGATGATACGTGGGACAGTGCTGTACGTCCTACAGAGCTGCCACTCAAAGTAGTATTATTCCAGATTTTTCACTGACCATCTACTAGTTTGCTCAACCAAGAGAAACAATCGCAATGACGACGTCTTCAGATATTCGAGTGGGACCCTTCGCTCGTGAGGCCCAAGTAGCTTACCTTCTTGGTCGCACAATCACGAGCATTTCCAAGCCCACCGCCGATCTTGAATTCAACTTGGGAGAATCTCTACAACTAGAACGAACCCTGGCTTCATTCATGAACACTCTCCCAAAAGAAGACGCGATTAAACCCTGTACAGGCTACTGTGGTGCAATGGGAATGTGCAGCAGGTCAGTGAAGCCGACTAGCGCGCATCCATTCTCTTAAGTTGACATGCAGGATGTCAGTGCACTTCTTCTTCTGTATAGTGAGGGCGCGCAGCAACAGCGAGAGTCTTTGGGTAAGAACGGTCACTTCAGTTGCTCAGAAGATGCCCTCAATTACTGTGATTTTGTCATTAAGCGGGCGGCGACGTATACGTCGAACATTGCGACGGTCGATGTGGACAGTCTGACACCCTTCACTCCCTACGCTATCTATCAAGCGTGCAGGGTGCAGTACTGCCGTCTACAAGAAAACGATGCCAGAGATTTTCATCCCGTCAGACACGATTTGGACATGCTCGAAACCATGTTGGCCTCGTTTGGTCAACGATGGCGGATTGCAGGTAAAGCGCTCTTGATTGTTAGACGTCTTAAGGACGTACAGCTCTTGGGTCCATCGCTGACAACAAGCCAAGCGCAGTTGGGCCGCACACTTCGCTGTGCACCTGTTGTGTGAAGCAAGCAGTGATAGTCGTACAGAACCAGCGCGGCGTACAGTTACAAACAAATGTACAGTGAAAGGCTATATCCTAACAAAACTTACACTACTAGCTAGTAAGAGATATCGCGCGTGGAAGTTTACAAGAAAGCTGCTGACGATGTATTTTGGAGAGGGTGGATTCAGGATGAACGACATTTGCTCTTTTCCGGCGGCTGGGTGCCTGACTACATGTACGTGACGAGGCTCATGATCTGGGGGTCATATATCCAACGCCCATGTCAAGTCCTGTCAGACAATCTTCAACATATGTCCCATCCGTAAGCTTGTGAGGGTCGAAGAAATTGGAGGAAAATGGGCTGAGATTGATGCCTTCCAAGGGCTTTGCCCACGATTCAGCAAGTAGCCCCAGCGTCTGAGGACCTGGCGTGAACATGCTATTGTTTGACCAACCTAACTCGTCTCCGGCGGTGATCGACGTCTCCCCTTTGGCCTCGCTGAGCGAGACAACCGGCTGGCTATTCACTGTCGCGCGGGTTGGTGGCGCCATTGCCGATAACTCAAGAAGATCGCTCTTCAGCGAAGCTTTTGGCAGCTCCGGGTGTGACAACCCGCGCCAGGAAGGAAAATTGTCTACCACAGGCAGGGCGGTGGCGGCAATATTTCGATTCGTGGCCACGTTGGCATGAGTCCAAAGATTGTGTATCACATCCAGACCAGACCTAGCCATAGGATTTGTGTGGCCAATCTGCTCCAGCCTGGCCATGGCCAGCTGCACCACAGCAAGGGCGTTGCTGACGAGGTCAACATTCTCTCCAGGGTGAGACGTGACGACGGCTAGAATTGATACGCAGGGTTCAATTGCCAAGTAGGTCAACGCGCACAAGGTGTGATGGATGGGTTTGAGGGCATCGAAGAACTTCTGCTGCGCGTCTAGCAATGCTACTCCACACAACAGCAGCGCCCGGCGGCTCTGAGGGACATAGAACAGGTACGGCCGGTGCAGAACGAGCAGAAAGAACATGATGGAGGACCGTAGATAGTGGCGCTGCGCCACAAGCCATGGGCATCGCTGATCCCAGGACATGTCCGGGTTATCGAACCAGTAGAGTGGCGGCAAAGATTCGATATACTCCATGGTATACTGATGAAGCTGCATGGCTTTGACATGGTTTCGCGAGTGTGGGCCACTGCCTTCTAGTCTACGCAGGCTGCGTAGCCCGCGAGCGAGAGGGAACTCTAGCAGCCGTAGGGTAAATGGCGATGGCTCGTCAAAGTCGCGTCGAGGGGCGGGTATGGTGGTGTTTGGATTGCTAGGCACGTCGCAATCGATCGGGGGGACGATAGAACTCTCGGCCAGGTTGAGAGTCATGGACTTTCCCAAGATCACGGCCATCTGGCTGCGACAAGTCAGCATCGGATACGATGGACGCAAAGTACCTAGGTAGATGTGAAAGTGGCTAGTCGGAAGACGAATGTATCTGGCATATGCATCAACCCACCTATCCCACAGATATAGATTCACCATGGTCCTGCGTCTCATGTGCAGTTCCCAGGACTGCTCACATGCCGTGTCGCCATCTGCAGCGTCCACTCTCTCTTGCTGGTCACAGTGCAGCCCAATCTCCTGGGCGTTGTGAGCGAGCTGGCCCAGCACATGCCAGGACTCGAGCACCTGACCCCGGTTCTTTAGCCAGGAGACTCGTAGGAACTGCGCCAAGACGAAGGTCAAGTTGACAGCGGATCGCTTGAAGAGGAGTAGCAGCTCTGAGCTGAGCTCGCTGTACTTGGACTCGCTGGCTTCGGTCTCATGGAGCAAGCATTTGTGGCCTGCGTGGGGCGAGTATGTCCCGGGCATAAACTGCAGCCCGTTGGCTAGCACCTGGAATAACACGGCCGGGAAGAGGAGGGTGGTCGAAGACAAGGGCCAACAGGCAGAGTCGACGGTGTCCTGGACCAGCTTGGCCGGGTCAAACTCCATCAGCCGATCTTCGAAGTAGTTCTGATCCAGTAGTGTATTGTGCCAATTGACCTCAGCGAAGAAGTGGTCGACGATGCCTCGAACGCACTTCTGGCATGGCAGCTGAGCCATGATAGTCTTGTATCGCTCCCGAGCCGCCGGAGTAGAAAACAGATCGCAGTTATGCTGACGCTGGCCAAGGATGGCTCCGTGCCCGCACTGCTCTAGCCGCATCAATATGCCCACCGAGTTATGCCAGTTCTTACTGGAATATCCAATGCTGAACAGATCCATCCTTGTCGGTGAGCTTGCGGTACTGCAGTCCGGACCCGTGGAGTAGGGTATGGGCGACAACGCACTCTTCTGTGCAACTTGGTTGAACTGGGCTGGCGGCCTGGATTGGCATGCATTTAGCTGGTGGATTTCTCACAAAGCGGGATAGACAGCTTACCTTTGCTCGCCGTAGTGGCACGTCTCCTGCTTCCCGCGCAAGATGCATGTCCTACATGGACTTTCCGTGTCACACTACACAGACTGATCAACAGCAGACCCAGCAGAGGCGGGCATGAGCCTTCGACGGGCAGGACATACTTTTTGCTTGCTGCGGCGGCAATTCGTGCAGCTCCAGTAGATACGATGCCGCCTCTGTCGTGGTTTCACGGGCATCGCTGGCGGAGAATAAGCAGGGGGGGGGGATATTGCTTCTCAGGTGAGCTCTTTGAAGGGAGAATCAAGCATCGCTGTGCTCACAAAGGGATTCGGATCAGCCTCTGAAGGAATCGATGATGAGATCCGACTTCAGCAAGCCGTCTGAAATAGAGGCCTCTCGATTGTGTTAGGTGATTGATGAGGCTCCTGGTTCATGGCGCGCTAACAACCCTCCTCCGCAACACCGCCCCAGACCCCACGGGGGTGACGGATGAGGCAATCCTGGGGTTTTAGCGCAGGCTTCTGCAAAGAGTGTTTGCCTTGGTTCGACCCCAGCTGAGGGCGCGGGTTAGGCTTCGATCTCTACGGTGGCTCTGACTTCCGTGCTAGTGATGCACGAGCGGATGCACGAGCGCATCGCAGTGGGGACCGGAGGCTAGATGGGGCAAGGCGCCGCACACCATAGCAGAAGCTCAGAACCCAGCACGGAAGACAGTAAGACTAGGGATACGCTATCTACTATCCAACTGAGAGTAATCACTATCTAAGAAAGGCGGGTCATATAGCGGAACGTAGTAGAATGTAGTAAAAATACGGATTTTAATAAAAGATATAAAAAATCTTATAGTATATTATTTACTATATTATGGTATTTTATATATTTTATACATTATAATATAATTAATATAATACTATAATATCATATATAAAAATATTATAATATAAGATAGTAAATAATATACTATAATATAAATTTCTTTTTTCTGAAATTAGTAATTTATTATATTCTACTAATATTCTGCTACAAGCCTCAGTTTTTTTTTTAGATACCGTATTCCCTTGTAAAACTAGACCGTGGATACTCTTCATAAATTTACTATGCTGCATAATCTTGCAGCAGCTTTATATTATGTTTAGTAAGGTCAACTGCTTCATAAGCTGCTGTTTAACTTCTAGTGTTATAGTTAAATGGATTTGCCTTCTTGAATCGCTATAGGCTGGTCCTAAAATTTGTCTGCAGGGTTGAAATGTGGGAGTCTCCACAGTCCAGTTTTGCGAGGGAATACGGTAGTAATTACTCCAGGTTGGATAGTGGATAGCGCATCCCTAAGACTACGACCATGGTATATTAGATAGTATATAAGTACTTAGTGAATAGCAACGTCGGGCAGCCTTTAGAGGTGTATTCTAGGCAAACACCCTTGATTACGATGGAGTCTAGAGCGGTTGACCTGGGTACTCCAAGATCCGAGACTAAGCACCCGGGCTCATGCAGGCATAGTTAAACATACAGTTTCGTACAATATGGTAGAGAGGATGCACACTTGGCACCATGAGTGCAGTGTATTAGTATTAATTAGCCAAGTTTGCTAACTATCCGCCAATCCTGACCAGCTTGTGGTTGACGAATTCCATGATTCCCAGCTCCGAGAGCTCACGCCCAAAGCCAGAGTTCTTGATTCCTCCAAAGGGGACCTCGGGTCCGCTATATACGTAGGAATTAATGAATACCATGCCCGCATCGATTCTTCGCGCCAGCTCTTGTGCGTGGGCTACATCTGTCGCTGCGATAGTGGCTCCCAGCCCAAACTTGGTCGCATTTGCCAGGGCGACGGCCTCGTCCTCCGAACCGACAACGTAGAATTGCAGCACCGGTCCAAACAGTTCCTCTTGGAATATTGGGTTCTCCGGTGAGAGGTTAGTGAGGATTGTAGGCTCCATGTAGAACCCCGGCCGTTCGATACGTCTGCCACCTACAACGACCTTGGCGCCGTGCGCTTTAGCCGTCTTGACCTGATCGAGGATCTTGGTCAACCCGCGCTCCGCGAAGACGGGTCCAAGAGCAGTGCCTATCTCGACGGGGTCCCCGGCCTGGATGTTTGTGAAGGCTTGTATCAGGCCCTCAAGAACCTGCTCGCCACGCTCCTTGCCAATCACGATTACACGCTTTGAGGCTCCGCATGCCTGTCCGGACTGCATCAGGCGACCTTGAGTGGCGGTCAAGATTGCCTTGGGCAATTCAGCATCTTCAAGGATAATGAAGGGGTCGGAACCCCCGAGCTCCAGCACCACCTTCTTCAGCGCTCGCCCGGCGCGCTCCGCGACAGCCGCACCGGCAATCTCGCTGCCGGTAAGCGTGACTCCGCGGACGCGGAAGTCGTCGATCATGGTATTGATCTGTGGAATGGAGGCGAAGATGTTAGTATAGACGCCTTCAGGTGCGCCGGCATCTTTAAATAAGGCCTGCAGCGCGAGGGCGCATTGGGGGACGCTAGGTGCGTGTTTCAGGATGATGACGTTGCCGGCCACGAGATAAGGACCGGCGACACGGGCTACTTGGTAGTATGGATAGTTCCATGGTTCAATGGCCAAGATGACTCCAAGTGGCTCCGTTACCACCTGTGACTCGGGATTGCCTGGTATTTTCCGGGCGGCGAGGAGCTCCTCGCCCTTCGCGCTGTAATACTCGAGGATCTTGACTGACACATCGAGCTCAAATAGGGCTTGGTTCATGGGCTTACCCATCTCGAGGACCGTCAGCATCGCGAGCTCCTGCTCTCGCTCGCGCATTAGCTTGGCTGCTCTATTTGTGACGGCCGCCCTCTCTGCGATAGACCGGTGGCGCCAGTCCTGTTGGAAAACATTGTCCGCCAGCTCTATCGCAGCATGAATTTGCTCATCCTTTGCCGAAGAGAACGTCTTGATGAGCTGCCCAGTCGTAGGGTTCAAGGTCTGAAAAGCGAGTTCCGCCATAATGTGCTGAGAGATATGTCCTTTACCAGATAAGCTTGAGGTCGTCTGTGAGGATTGGATACAAGGTTCTCTTCATACTTTTATCATTTTGTCTTGTTTTAGTTGAGTGGCCTTCAAATCTCCCCAACTTGGACCACCAAGTGAGTACTAGAGGGAGCAGACCCGAAGCAGCGAACTCGTGAGTCGTAACAAGCATGTACGAGGACCAGGCTGGCCGCCGTCACAGCATTCCTAGCCTTAGCTCCTAGCGCATGTGGGGAAGGAGACTGGCCAGGGGCGGCAACAACTCTTCAACCCCGGAGTTAGGTTTACGATCCAGCAATTATCCCAGATCCACATAGTGATTAAGAGCTAGTAGCACGGGAAATATCCAATGTGGTCATCGTCGAGAGACACCACCACCTCGTACAAGACAATGTCACCAGGGGCAGCTGGTGCTGTCCAAGCCCGAAGCAACATATAAGTCTACGACATCGGCTTCTCCGATAACTTGGTGCTTAGCTAGGAAGTTTTTATTTCTCACGTTACCAAACAAGAAGCTTGTGCTTATCAATGAGCTCATTAAGCTTCCGATATGTCGATAAGCACGACCAATTCACCACATGAACGGCGCTCGGTAAATGCCGAAATGAGCCATTTTGAGGCCTCGGACATATCAAGAAACGATACTCCCAAGTCTCCGCGGCGTCCACAGAAGCGGGCGCGGCAGGCATGTATTCAGTGCAGGGGGCGCAAAGTGCGCTGTGATGTTGTGGCTCACGGCAGGCCCTGCACAAACTGCAGGCTTGATACGGAGCCATGCACAGTGAAGCCTAGATCACGGAAACGGTATGTGGTATTCTTTTCGAAATCAGCGACACTTACTAATACGGCGTTTCTTAGGCTACTTGCACAACTGCATCAGGAACCGGATGCAAATGCGCTCGAGGACAGTGACTCAGCTTGGCCTAGCCTCGATAACGTGGGCTATGATGGTTTCAAGGAGCTTGAGTTGTTCACAACTCTCTGTGACAATGCTACAACGCAGCTGGATGGACTTTCACACTGCTCTCCGACAGATCCTGCCCAAGATGTTCCCGCTGATGCGACCTTGGTAGACGAGGAGTTGCTGCTGCAGAATAGCCAGTTTCCGTTCCTAGACACGTCCGAAAGTCTAGAATTGGCTGTTGAGAGCCGCGAAACTAGTGATCGATCTGTTCTTTTCGTATTCCATAGATTCGTCGCTGTGGATGCTCCACTTCGGTTCTCGACAGAAGAGGCTCTCGACCTTGAGCGCAAAGGCTGCTTCCAGCTTCCGGAGGCGGCAGCCATGCACGAGCTGATACAGAGCTATTTCCGTCATGTGCATCCTCTACTCCCCCTGATTGATGAAGATGAGTTTTGGAAGATGTACTCGGCTCCACATTCAGTGGCGGCAGAAAAGAGATTTCCTCTCTTTGTCCTTCAAGCAATGCTGTTTATGTCATGCCCAGTGAGTTCATGCCCAGCCTATGTAACTGATCAATTGGTTTTGTCTATGCCATCTACGTACTGATAAATTATCAAGTTCACTTCCACACTCGTGCTAGAGAGGTTGGGATTACCCTCTGTTCGTGACGCGCGGCAAGTCTTTTACTCCCGGTCAAAGGTCGGTTCTATGAGCTTTGCGATCTGCTCGAGTCAATCTAATATAATATTACAGTTGTTGTTTGACTCAAATTGCTGTGCGGATGATCTTGCTAAAGCACAAGGGGCCTTGATGCTGACGTATCACACCGACCCTCCCCACGATATAATCAGCGCCCAGTGGCTCAGCAATGCTATATATTTCGCGAAAAGAGTTGGGGCTGATCGCTACATTGATTCAACCTTAGATGCCCCGAAAAAAGGATTGCTAAAACGCCTGTGGTGGTGTTGCATTATGCGTGACCGAGTGATGGCACTGGGACTGCGTCGACCGCTACACATTCGACCTACAGAATTCGACTTCACACAGGAACCTCTCTCGGGAAACGATATAAAGCATGAGATATGGGGCTCCCAAGTCTATGAAACGGCAGAGAAGGAGGTTCTACTTCAGTTGCTAGGTACCCTATGCCAGCTTGGTCCCATTCTAAACGACGTCATCGAACTATTGCACTCTCCCAAGACGGATACGATGCGTGATTGTGAAAACGCCTTACGGAATATACAAGAATTAAGAACGCAGATTGAGAGACTGGATGTGTGGTATAAGGCTGCATGGGCAAAATATCAAGTCTCACTCTCTGTTTTCGACTCCACAACAGTCATGGGAAATGCTATACAAATGTATTATCAGTATGAGCTCTCCCTTTCCCTAGTGCAGCACGAAAACATCACTAATACAAGAAGCTCGGCGAGAACTGCCCTCCTTAATCAAGCAATCTTGTTATCGATCGATGATTCTATACATGAGAGAGCGGCTAGACCAATATTTCAACAATGGGTCCATGCAGAGCTAAATAAATCGCTGCATAGCGTCACAAGTGGGCTCATGGAGCTCGAAAGCAGAAGTCTGCTCAAATATCTGCCAATCACATTGTACGTTCAAGGAATGCATGATACTGTCAATACGAGCTGACGTGGTGCAGCATCACGTTCGCCGCGTTTTCGTTCGTTTGCTACACCCTAGGAGCCAGCTCTGGAAAGGTAGCCCCACGGTCTGACGAGGCCTTGAGCGGCTCGAGAACTTACAATTCTCTTATGACAATTTTCAGGCGCAGTTATGAAAATGCGGATCAATTTTTGCATTATATGGAGAGGCTTGTCAACTGCGCAAAGTCTTGTAAGACACTGAGCTTGCTCTTCCCTAAAGTCTCCAAGCCAATAGATATGCCCGGAGATGACGCCTTAGTCACTACACCTTTTGGCCAGCGATACGCTGACGAAACATCCTATAATCAAGCCCCCGCAGTGTCTTATTTTTATCTCTGGATCGCTCTGACCGTCGATTACTCTCTTGCTCACGGTCAGTTTCCCACGGCGGCGGCGTTCCCTGAACGGTTGAGGAGCCACGCAGCGATATTCCTGACTCAAGAGCGACCTTCACCACCTACTCCTTGACCACCTTTCAAGATTCAAAATTAGAGTGCTGGACTTGATTGCATTAGGGAGAAATATGCTATGAATATATGTATCAGGAATAACATGATGCCATTGTGTCTCTTAGTGTGCATCGACTATTACCGTCGCCGATCGTACATATTCCGTGGTTGCTTGTATGCCCTGGATATAGGCGCTCTCTGAAAATCATCTGTCGGTTATTATCAATATTACGGAGTTGTTCAATCTTTCATAAGCATTGGGTTGGGCATGATAGTGGCAATCTTGGGTACTGGGAGCATCGTGTCTGAACAAAATGTCTGTCTAACAAAGCCATTTTGCAAAACAATGTAGAGGTGGGTCGTTAGGATCAGATCATTATACTAGGAGTTGCCTCATAAGGATCACTTTGACGATTACATATGGGCTTTCATTTCCTGTCTTGTATGGCACTTTAGCTGACACTGGCCGAACGTCTATGTGTATTTGCTGCGTTATATGTGCGGCCGAGCGGCATGCACATATCCGATTGCTTCCAAAATAACTTGACAGCCGCTGCAATAGCTATCAGACAGGGAAGTTTGAACAATAGAGTACGCCCGCTTAGCACAAATTTACCTTTTAGAATGGCATCTTCCAGCCATGCTGGACCCAAGTATCAGTTTCCGTGTTTGCATCGGGAATAGTCTAGCGCTGCGGCTCTAAGGCTAGGACCATATTGTGGAAAGTGCGGAAAATCTGAAATCAAGCCCGAACTAGGGCTTAAGATGCGGATTTGAGTAGGGATGAGAGACGTCGGAACTCGAGAGACTGACTTGTACGGCTGTAACCTAGTAGGGCAAGTCGGAGTTCTCAGATGGCAGCCGAGGTGTAAATGGGCGGGAGCCTTGAACTTACCGGTTGCCACGGACTTCAAGTTGCTAATATAATAGTCGACCATGTTCGTAAAAGCAACGCTCTTCAATTTTTATATAGAAACGCCGCTACATTGTAAGATCTCGTCTTGTCTCATTTGCTTGACCAAAGCAGCAACATGGAAGCATCGGGGGAGCTGCTATGGGAGCCTCGCGACACGGATCAGACAGTGGTTGCTGCATTCATCAATCGCATTAATAAGGAGCACGGAGTGCATCTCAAAACTTACGATGATCTTTACCAATGGTCTATTCATCCCTCTTCCTCAGACAAGTTCTGGCGGGATGTTTATACGTTTTTGGCATTGGGGCCACCGAGGTCCCCGCCACCAGGCCAAGTTTACGATGCTGTGGGTTTGCTCGTCTGGTGTATTAGATGAACGAAGCTGATACGGTGTTTTTTCTCCCAGACTTCACAGTGTCTCTTCCCGCCTCCAGTGTTCTTCCCTCGCGAGCACTTGAACGTTGCCGAACACCTCTTGCGAGAAGGACAAGAGCAACATGTGGTTCTACATTTCGCGAGAGAAGGTCGGCCAGGCATCGAGCACGTTACTTATAAAGACTTGAGAGCTCGAGTCCGAGGTGTTCGAGATGCAATGATAAGCTCTGGATTGACATCTGGAGACGTTGTAGCAGCCGTGATTTCCAATTCGGTGGATGCCATCGTGCTTTGTCTGGCAACCTTATCGATTGGCGCAATTTGGACTTCCTCCTCTTGCGATCTAGGAGCTGGTGGGATCGTCGATCGTTATCGCCAAATACGCCCAAAATTGATTTTTGCTGACGATGGCTACGTTTACGCTGGGAAACTCATTAATCTCCAAGGACGTATTAGCGAATGGGCAAGTGAGCTTAGCGGCGACAGCGATGTTCTGCAGGATGTTATAATAATCCCTTATTGCGGCCTCGGCCTTGACGAATCTAGGTTCTCAAAAGGACGAACTTTTGAAAAATTCCTCTTGAGAGGCACTGGTCGAGAGCTTGACTTTAACATGGTCCCGTTTTCTCACCCGGCGTTCATACTGTTCTCTTCCGGCACGGTGAGTGGTCACCCTTCGATGGATGATCGTATCTTCTCATGCAGTGCCAGACCGGAGTACCAAAGTGCATTGTGCACTCTGGGGGTGTATGTACCAATGACTCGCAATCTCCTCGTAGAATTAAAACTGATGCCTCTGACAGGGTGTGCTCTTGAAAGCAAAGACAGATATGGTAATTCAGCATGACGTGAGAAAAACCGACATTACATTTCAGTACACAACGGTTCGTCTCATATTCCTTAGTTGGGATATCCTCTCTATATCTGACACGAGCACAGACTTCATGGGTGATGTGGACTATAACCTTCATTAACATCGCTTCTGGCTCATCCATGTTGCTTTACGACGGCTCACCGTTTTATCCGACACCCACAGTATTATTGCAGCTTGCACAAGACGTAGGGTGGGAAACCCGGTGGAATGGCCCACAAACATATATCGAACTGCGAACTGACTGAAGTATTCGTTAGGGTCACCGTATTCGGAACTTCTCCAAAATACTTGTCCGAACTTCGCGCGCGCGGCATTCTCCCCCGTATGTGTACTATCAGCTTTTATTCCCAGAGTCTTTATTTGATTGCTAATGGAAGTGTATTTGCTGCAGGTCAGCAGTTTAATCTAGATCATCTGCGAGTGGTGACATCCACTGGCTCCGCGCTACAGGCGCATCAGTATCATTGGTTCTACAAGGAGGCTTTCCCACCTCATGTTCATCTAATTTCTATGAGCGGTGGGACAGATATCGCGGGTGGTTGTAAGCTCAGTATTTGGCTCTCCCAAAACAATACTGACTTCTGTACATAGTCGTGGGAGGGACACCTCTACAGCCGGTGTATGCAGGTGAAATCCAAGCTAAATCACTTGGAATGGCCGTCAACATATTTGATCCTGCTCAAGATGAAGCGATATCGATAGAAGCTTCTGGACAGGCAGGAGAGCTTGTATGCTCAATGCCATTTCCTAGTCAGCCTTTGACATTCTTTGGTGCAGATGGACAGGAGAAGTACCGCAAATCGTACTTTGAACGCTTTGGGAATGAGTTTTGGTGGCAGGGAGACTACATTCAGCGCGTTCAACCTACGGGTGGATTCGTCATTCTTGGCAGATCGTAAGTCTCGCCACCCATGGGAAACCTCAGGCGGGCCTACTCTAACCAATTCCAGGGACGGAGTTCTCAATCCTTCTGGTGTTCGTTTTGGATCGGCTGAGATCTACGCCGTTACTGAAACATTCCCGGACATCTCCGATAGCATCTGTGTTGGACAGAGGCGTAGCATAGACGAAGACGAAAGCGTCTTGCTCTTCGTCTTGATGAAACCAGAAAGGGAACTAACCGATGCATTGAAGGCCAAATTGAAGAGTTCTATTAGCAACAAGTATTCTATCCGCCATGTCCCGAGATATATTTTTGAGGTCAAGGATATTCCGTATACAGTCAACGGGAAGAAGTGTGAAATCAACGTCAAACATATTGTTAGCGGTCGAGACGTCGCGGTTAGCGGTACCGTGGCTAACCCAGAGGCCTTGAAACATTACATCCAGTTTATAAATCTGCCGCCAACTAGATCTAAGATCAATTTAAACCGCATTGGAAAGTTATAAGCATACATTAAATAGAAAGCAACCTAAGTGCCTGCTTTTAATACTTCAGAATATTCTACTTTGAACATTGATACTTATTATATATGGTATATGGTTGCAGAGGCCACAAAGCTATGATCCATTGTATGAAGTCTGCAGCTCCAGTAAGTTCCCAATTATTGAGGTATGCGAAAGTTCAAATACAGATCAATTTATGGAGGAATAATATTTAGCAAAAATACGATGATAGAATGGCTCTCTCCAGCCCTCCCAGTGATACTTGTTCGCCGAAAATGTTCCCCTCCAGTCAATCTCATGAGCGCATATGCTACTATTGCTCTTCACCATAAAAAAAATGCTCCAGAGTGTTGTTGACCTTTGGTAGGTACAAGTTCCGATTGCGACGACGGCGAGGAGGGGGTTGGTTGCAGCGCATCTGGCAGGCACGGCATATATCGTCTTCCCTCCAGTTCACCGGGACTTGTATGGGCAGTCCGCACGGCTCTCCTTCTGGGGGACTCCAAGCGGAGCCACATCCGTCCAGGACCATTGTTCTGGTAGAAGTGGCGACATTGGAGGGTGATTTCATGTCGCTCGCTCCAGAAGACATGGCCCCGATAGAGAGCGTTCCCGCCCAAGTGCTCGCAGAGTTCGCCGTTGCGATTTGTACAGTTCTGATCCATGCAGCCGCAGAGGCAGACATCGATGGTGTACTCACACATCTTTGGCAGAGAGGACTGCTGTGTGGAGGGAGTGGCTGCGTGGCAGAAGGATCGATTGTCGGGAGCCGTTGACTCTCGTATCTTGACAGATCTTGAGTCTCTTGAGTCTCTGAGGATGATTGTGACGTATTTGATTTATAGACCAGTGTAGCTCATCACATTCGACCCCCTTAAGACGCTGACCAAGAATCTTGCGCTGTTCACTCTGTCCAACGGCAAGGCTACCAAATACGTCATGATGTACACCGACCCTGAAGGTTTCACACAGTCGCACTGAAAACCGTCTTTCCACATCTGCGAGCCCGTACAGCAATAAATGTCAGGAAGAACCCTAGTGCCACGACAGGGAGACCGGGTTTTCCGCAGCCACGCGCCTGTCCCCTCATGGCGGAGCATCCTCGCGTGGTTGGCGTTTGTAGACGGATCTGGGGGACGAAGCCAGCGCTTAATCTTATCGGTGTGGAGGTCAGACCTGATGGAATCAGTTACGGCTTTCGTTGCAACCGTCGTCTGCTGCGCGCCATCGATCTGTTGTTTTAAAGAGGCGGTCGTTGTCGAAGCCCTGGTGAGCATAGCCAGGATTTTGCTTGGATTTCTTGCCCCATCTTCGGGTTCTTCTCCACCATCTCTTGAAGGAAGCAGGGAACCTTGGAGTTTTTCCGCTCGTGATCGGTCTGGATGTTGGCAAGCGCATTGAGGAGGACTGTCGGAGGCCGTCCGAGAAAGCCTTTGCGCTCACGCTTGTGACCAGATTTTACCTTAATCAAGTCATACTGGCAGACGCCGCCCATGGTTCCATCGGGCTGGCTCACGACAACGTCGCCTAGCCGGATATCGTGGTCCTCATCCGGTCGAGCGATGCCGCTGCCTATGCCGACCAAAAGACCAACACGAATGAATGACAGAGAGGCAAGCAGGCTCGAGGCCGTAGTCGTAGCCGAGGTGGTTCCATACACTCTAGCGGGAAGAGAGGCAATGACGATGTTGTGCTCTCCCATGCTTCCCCAAGTATAAACGTCCGCGTCGGTTTGGTGTCTAGTGAAGCCAGTCGGAGCTGCATGTTCCTTGTCGAGCATCGCTGCGGCGGCGGCCCGTTCGATTGGAAGAGCAGCGATCCAGGCGACCGCTGGTTTGTTTATTGCTTGAGAAATAAGAATCAAGTTTCTCAAGCCAGTTGAAAAGAGCCATGCTTGCTTGTTACGACCTCTAAATCCCTGCAAATAAATGACGAACCATTTCTCAATGACGAACCATTTCTCAATGACGAACCATTTCTCAATGACGAACCATTTCTCAATGACGAACCATTTCTCAATGACGAACCATTTCTCAATGGCAATAAACAAACTATTACACTCACATAAGAAGAACTGCTTTTGGTGACACATCCCAGGCTCGGTCTGGTCGTGGCAAGGCTATGGGAACTCGGCACCGGAGCCTTCTTACTTGGGCTAGAACTATATGCAGCTTTGAGGGATAATTTGCCATTGTTGACATGACCAACAAAAATCACACACTGCATTTAAGCGTTTTCTTGCTCTTTACCAGACTATTCTGCAAGGTTTTGAAGCATCCAAACCATCTCTCAACATTTCAAAGGTGAAGAGTCGTTCCTTCCTCAATGTGATCTCTACACTGTCTATGCGTCTCTTTCCACCATGTCACGCACCTCATTCAACGACATTCCGCTTCCCCTAGCCCGCATCATTTGTGAGCACCTTGTAACGTCTCATAGGCCAAGCCTATACGCATTTGCACGAGTTAACAAGTCGTGCTACAATGCTGCATTTGCGCTGCTCTTCCGCCGCATTGTTCTACGGGTGGCCGAAGGAAGTCGCCTGGAGAGGTCTGTTCAACAGCTTCGCGAGGTTCTTGAGCGAACGGATGGTTTTCGGTTCGTCCGTCATGTCGTTTTGGGCGGATTTGGCCGCTGGGAGGAAGAACACGACCAGTTAGTGGATAATGATATGCAGAGCGACGTTTGCAGATATCCATTTGGGAATACGGCAAAAGAGGATGATGAGAATGTAGAGCCAATCAACATCGCAAGAGTTGACTCTCAATGGCAAAGCAGCTGGTATGTGGATGATGGCGTGTGGGATATGCTCGCAGACTTTATCCCTGATTTTCCTGGCCTCTCGGATGTGATTTTCGACTGCTCAACTCAATATCTGCCCCGTCTACTCCGTGTCTTACACCAACACCATCCGCAGTGCAAACTACATCTGGGCTCCTTCGATATATACCGTCCCAACGGGAGCTTAACGCCCGCTGAGCAAGTCGAACTCATCACATCGCCACTCCTGCACACAATCTACCTTCGAGATCGTTCACTGAAGGGTTATGGGCCGGATGGCACTCCAACATACGGCGCGGACGCCGTGCGACGTATCATTGCCGGGCTGGCGCCGAATTTGAAGAAAGTAGCTGTACTAAATACAAATGCGGGCTGGTCACCAGCACTCGCGGAGGCTCTGGCACAGGAGCGACCGGCTTGGCTGGGTTTCGCACTCCCAGATATCGAGACAACCAAGCGAACCAAGGGCTCACTAGATTACCTGCAACTTGTCAGCTTTGAGCCTCTCAACGATATTCGTGAGTGGATGTCGTGTATCGACGATTCTACATTGCGCGTGTTGAAACTTGAGCGACTCGTCAGCGAAAATGCCCTTAAATATCTTGCCACGGAATGTCGCTTTCCCAAGTTGGAAACCTTGGTCCTGAGCATGGTGACCACTAACGTATCGTCTCCTCTGCCTACAAGCCTATGGAATGCTACGGGCAACTTCCTTCTCACTTTACCTCCTTTACTTGCATTAGGTCTTCCCGGAACGACGAACAGTACCCTTTTACGACCAGTTTTTGAGTACCATGGCGCGTCGCTGCGGACGCTGTGGCTTTCTGGCGAGACGGCTTCGCCCAAACTCATCAAACAACTAGTGCAGAGTTGTCCCTCTATTTGCAAGCTGGGACTTCAAATACAGCGCTCCAAAGGCGATGCCACAGAAATTACTACATATGCTACGCTCGGATCGCTACCAAAGCTGCAGGACTTGTCCCTGACCCTGGACTGCTCTGATACTCGCGTCTTGGCTGAGCAAGAAGGGGATGACGATCCCGACGCCACGTTGGAATCGCCCAACGACCCATCATTTGACGAGTTTGACCAGCAGATGCTGTTGGTACAGCTTGACTATTCCCGCTATCCGCGTAGGGGCCACGTACGTGATGCATTCATCAACTGTGCTGTCGATGGAGACCTCGCACGTTCCATCTTCACTGCTATTTTGTTAGGAAAAGACAAGGGTGCAAGTTCTCTACTACTAAGCAGACTAAAGATTAGCGTTACGGGAGGATGCAATTTTGGGACGAACCGAAGTGATTACATGCTGTCTATTGTGGTCAACGAGCTATCACGTTCATGGATCGTTGAACGCAACACCAGAGAAGTTAGAGATGGAGCACCGGAGTTAACAGTCTATGAGTGCACGAGCAAAACTCAGCAGGAACACCCATTGCGAAGTGACGACCTTGATCCAGAGGTATATAAAATTTTTCAAAGGATTTGGTCGGCGAACGGTAGGAGTGGTGAAAGCTGGCGAAAACGGTGGCATAGTTTACCCCTTCTGAATGATACATCCTTGGGAGCGGGCCGCGTAGAAAATAGTCAATAAACTCTAGTTTAAGCAAACTAATTCGTAGCCAAAAGGCAAGCATGATAGTTCCATTTGTTAGGTCTAGAGACAAAGAAAGTAATAAAGCAGCTCACTTCTCTCCCACTTCCTTAACACCGCAATTCAAAACCTAAAATACCTTTATGGCCAGGGAGGAAAAATACCCAGGACTATAATAAGCTTCCTATAACCAGTATATCCGACTTTAGCAAGGTGCAATTATAAAACTTATATAATTTTGTCCTTACAGCGGGCAAGAGGTATCTCCATTTTGCGTAAGGCCTTCTAAGATTAATTACTATAGGTACCTAGGTAGTGCTGAGACAGGCCGGGTATAGCGGGTATACTTTTACTTCAGGCAGTGGGTAGTCGCCCCGCCGTTGCAGTAATGATCAGAAGTCAATGGCGTCATAATCAAGCCATATTATAACTTCAAGTTGTTATATTTACTCAGTGCGTTGCCTAATAAACAAATGGATCATTTTGAGATCCAGATACAACAGTAATACAATTTATGCACATACAAGGGCCGCTATGATTGAATCGATCAAGGCAGCAGAACGACTTGATTCTCGGGGGAAGCCAACTGTGCAGGTAGCGGTTACTACATCCCATGGTACGTGATTCAAAGATGGAGTGCAAGTGATAAAAACTCACGCTCCAAGGTACCTTTTACTCCCTTGTTCCCTCTGGCGCATCAACTGGAAAACATGAAGCTCTGGAGCTTAGAGACGGCGATATGTCGCGCTTCGGTGGCATGGGCACTACTCGAGCTGTCGCCAACGTTGAGACTTTACTGGGACCAGCTCTGGTTGAGCATAAATTCGACCCAAAGACGCAATTGAAGGAAATCGACAAATTCATGAAAGAGCTGGATGGCACTGCTGATAAGTCTAGGCTCGGAGCAAATGCCATCCTTGGAATTAGCATGGCATGCGCCAGAGCAGGCGCTGCGGCCAGGGTGTGTCATGCAAGCTCTCTCTTCGTCTATCAACGCTTACATTTACGTGCAGGGTGTCCCATTGTATGAGTTTATACGACAAGAAGCTGGACTTGAAGGCCCTTACATCGTTCCAGTTCCGTTCCTCAACGTTTTGAACGGGGGAGTCCACTCTGGAAATACTATGGCATTCCAAGAACTTATGATTGCTCCAACTGGAGCCGAATCTTTTGCAGAGGGGATCCGCTTAGCTGTGGATGTCTACTCTGCACTCAAAACAATTATTGCAGGCCGTTTTGGTGCCCCAGGTGAGAGAACAGAATGTACATACAGGAACAAGCTTGGCTAATGCATTACCCAGCAACTGGTATTGGTGATGAGGGCGGATTTGCACCTCCTATCTCGTCTTTGGAGGAGGGACTAGACTTGATGGTAGCGGCCGTTGAGAAAGCAGGGCATATGGGACGCATCAAATTTGCTTGTGACCCTGCATCTTCGGAGTTTTTTAATCAAGAATCGGGCTTATATGACCTTTCGTTCAAAGACAAAACTTCGAATGAAACTCGTACTTCTGAAGAGATGCAACAGCTATATAAGGCCATTATCGGAAAATACGGCCTTGTTTTACTTGAGGACCCGTTTGCGGAAGATGACTGGTCAAGTTGGACAGAATTCAATCGCGACTGTACCATTGAACTGGTTGGAGACGATCTGCTTTGCACGAATGTGGATCGCATCAAACTGGCGTCGGAGAGAAAGGCATGCAACGCAGTATTATTGAAGCTCAATCAAATAGGCACTGTATCAGAAGCTATAGAAGCGTAAGTTATACGGAGCATTCATACCTTGCGTCGGATTTGATCAAAAAGCTAATAAGATACTTACAGCGCTAACTATGCTTTCGAACTGGGATGGAGTGTTTTTGTGTCACACAGATCTGGGGAGACAACAGATAATTTTATTGCTGACCTGGTAGTAGGGCTTGGTACGGGTCATATCAAGTCAGGAGCTCCAGCTCGCGGCGAAAGAATCAGCAAATACAATCGACTCCTTGATATCGAAGACGACTTGAAAGAAAAACAGAAGGATGTAGTTTATGCGGGTTCCAAGTTTTAATCGGATATCCCTATATATATATTACTATCCAAGTTAGCACCAATATACAATGAGTTGTTTATTATTCTGGTTAATTTGGCTTAGTATGAGCAAGCCCCCAAGAATACACAGAAGCAGTTTATTAAGTAATTGCTACAGGCGGGGTCAGAATAAAGAGCAGGCGAACCCCATTATACGTGCTGTTTTATTTTTAGTGGTTAATAATCCTAGGTCCACTGTTTCTGAGGAGCCAATGGCCACCGAAAATGACTTGGAAATCTCTTAAGCCCATATGAGAAATCTTCATTTTTCACTATCAGCTATAAAGAATTCTATAGTGGTTGCATCACGGTTAATGTATTCTGCGAATTCCCGTGTCTTAGATAGCTGGAAACTGCCATCTTTGAACTTCATATGGAAACTAAATTGGCGATTGAGTTCCTTTTGTATATTTTTACAGGCCTAACACAATAATCCTTTTCCCCATCAAAATTATGCCTTTCAATCCCTTCTATAGCCAGAGATCTACGTTAAACCTCATTGATAAAATACCACTTATCTATGGAGCTTGGAGATGACTGTTGTTGAACCGATAAATCGGGGACCAAATCCTGAGAAATATGAGTTACATAGCCAGGTGACCCTTCCATGGTTGTATTCACGCTACAATATTAGCTTCTATCCGCAGTACGCCTTATTTTCTGGCAATACTTACACCGCAATTTGATGTTCTTGAGTCGATATAAGGTGACGCCAGGCATTAGCACATTTCTCGATGACTCGTTTAGCATATCTGACCAAATTCAGTATCAAAGGGGAACTCGGAATGATAAAAGGGGCACAGACGCCTTATTCTTGCACTCTCCGTTAAAAGAGAATTTGTTTGCGGGCTTCCCATCCGGCACCTTGTAAATGCGAAACCACTCTTTTGTCGCTTGGAGAAGCCCAGGCATATGAAGCTCGATGTCTTCGATGTCATTGAGTTCAGGTGCTAGAGGGTCTTTGATATCAATGGCAATAATCTTCCAGTCGGTATCCTCGCCATCGAGAAGAGCCAGAATGCCAAGCACCTTCACCTGCTTGATCTCTCCTGGATACCCAACTCTTTCCCCAATCTCGCAAACATCCAGAGGATCATTGTCGCCTTTCGCTTCAGTGTCAGGGTGGATGAAGTTGGGATCTTCCCATGTCTTACCCGGCAAGGTTGGCGTCAGTGACATGTACAATATATTGCAGGAAAATAAACCAACCCGAGGTAACGCTCCATAGTTCCAAATGTATCCTTTGTAAGGGAAGCAGTTTCGGACATATCGAGGTTTGTTTTCTAGAGTGTCTTGCGTGATGGGATTCAAAATCTCGTCTTTGGTGATCTAATTGCTCAAAACATTATTAGAAGAACAGAGACTTCATATTGTCATTATGATATTCACCTAGCTTCTCCCCAAAACCCACTTGTCAAGTCCAAACAACGGCAATGAACAGCAACTTGTATTCCGGGTAACTCACCTCAAACTTGTTATTTGTCCAGCGAGGAATCTCAACCACCATATTGAGTATAGTGTCTTCGGCATCATAATACAATGGTATATCATGGAAAGGTGAAATAGAAGTACCGTTTCGTGTGACGAAGATACGATGTTCTAATGTATTTGGGACGCCAATCTCCAAAGTACCGTAGTGACAAGCCATGATTGACATGGTAAGGTGCAGAATTAATTATGAAGTGTAAGTGAACATCGCACAAAGGAGGCACCTGATTGGAGTTTTCAATAAAGAAAAAGGAAAGGAGGTGGTTAAAATATATTCAGGGCGTGAAATGTCCAAGAATTCATTGACACTATAACTGCAGGCTTTCATTGTTACATCATGACTTGTTTGGTAACAGATTCTGTATCCAAAATCAGAATGACGACATCCGATCAAGAGAACTCACGATTAACATCGAATTAAAATTACTATGTCTTATTCCTTGCCTGTGGAAAAAGCCTTAGGTTGGCACCCGATATTTCCATCAGCTCTAAGGCGCGATCATCCGCGACGTAGGAAGCCGAACCTAATTGGACTAGTAATGCCGCCAATTCCGTGATCCTCTGGACTTTAAAGCCACAGCCTTTACCTTACTTCATAGGGCAGAAACCTCCTAGGCGCCCTCTAGGACTCGCCACTCGACGTGTTAGAGGAACGCGGACATGTTATGTCAGCGCTTTGGAAAGTCGGATACGTCGCCTGACAGCCACAGAATACGCCCACTTTGTCCGTGGTAGCCGATTTATCTCGTGCTATTAACGCTAGTATTCGTAACATGAGATTGTGATTGAATAAAAAAAGCAGCTAGGGTTGGCGAAAACCATCAGGGTCTTCATTTTCACTCCTATCCCATACCGTAAAGATTGATGATCTTCACTGTTGAGTGTTACTGGCCCAGCGATGTACATCCACTTATGCTTAAACGGGGGCGTATAGTCGTTTGGCTGCCTTTGATATTGATCTGTAAAAGCACCATAAGATGCAGTCGAATATTACTTCTAGTAAACTCGACCTATGGAATAGCTGTGTAACTCATACACCATACATCCGACATGGTCCACTTTATACCTCCACTTGACTGACCTCGGCTTGACAGTTGTTCAGTATTGTCGGAAATATCGGTACACTGAGCTGGGAGCTATGATTGTTCCACGTTCCCAGTATCTATTGTAGAGGCAACTTAGACTCGAATAATACGCGATTGCAAAACAGGGAACGGAAGTAAAGCAGTAAGAAGCATCGAGGACATTGCCCCCGACGTTGGACAAATTCAGATAGTTGAAGCTGCAGTCATGGTGGCGTAACATGGGCCAAGTGATGTCACATATGGGGATGATCTCTTTGTTCACTTCGAATCCAAGATATAAGATGAAGCGAATATGCTAGCATAGCAATAGCAATCGGAATGGACACAGCGCTGGCTGCTACCTGAGAAAGCAATTGTGAACTGTACAGAACACGGTATACCCACAAACCATGGCATCATCGGAGAAGCCTACTCTGAAAAAGAGGATTGGGGCGATGGGAGAGTACATCGCGCTTCGTGAGGATTATCGCGGTCGCCTGCCCGATTACCTATCCCGCTTTACTGGATACAAGCCGCCAGATGCCCAGCCGCCATATGAGCCTTTAGGCGTTCCACCATTTTCTTGGCTGAAATACATTCCGCTTGAGTTGGAGATCTGGGCTTTTACCTGGATTGGCTCATTCGGAGGTATTCTCCTCATTGAAGCAATCATGTCGGCAAATACAGCTTTTTCAGAAGTTTACCACGCACCCATTATTATCACCTCGTTTGGCGCCTCGGCGGTACTGTTATTTTCCGCTATCGAATCACCTCTTGCGCAGCCTCGAAACTTTGTCCTCGGCCATTTCGTATCCGCCCTCGTTGGCACATGCATTACCAGACTCTTCGTTCTCAATCCGCACTATCACCCTTTCCTCGATGAGGGTGGGTTCCACGCCAATGTCTTTGTGAACGGTGGTTTATCAATGGCAACATCCGCTCTTGCACAAGTCCTAATTGGAGCTGTGCATCCACCGTAAGTTAACATTTCTTCGCAAGCATTTGTGAGTATTATTAGGCAACTAAATAACCACTTTGACTAGCGCCGGCGCAACTGGACTCAATGCTGCCGTTCAATCACAAGTTGTCACTCTCTCTTGGCGGTATCTGCCGGTTATACTTGCCTCGTCGCTAATCATGCTGGGCTGGGCTCTGATAATAAACAATGTTGGTCGTCGGCGTTATCCTGTTTACTGGTGGAAGCCAGGGAAAGTGTTTGTTTCAGCAACAAAAGAACAGCAGATTATGGAGCACGCGCGTGAAGCCAGGGATGTTGAGATGGCACTTAGAGTAGAGGAAGGAGAGAATGTGGACGACGAAGAAGGAGGAAGCGAAGTTAGCAGACACGAGCCATGAGCCCGAAGGGAACGATGAGAAGTGATAACAGAGGGTCCGGAATTAGAGGATATAATAAGTAATAGAGTTACAACTACCTAGCCCATAGGTCCTATAGGTAACCTAAACTAAGGAATAAAATACTAGTATAAAGCCTATAACTTAAAAAAAAAGTAGGCTATTTATAAACTACTTATAATAACTATAAGTAGCCTATAGGTAATTAAGGTAAGTAATAAAATAAAATAAATATTTATTAAGTATATAAAACCTAAATTTTATAATAATTATTTATAATAATTTAAAAACTATATAATTATACTTTAAATATTAAATAAAAGTAATAATTAAAGTATTTAATACTTAAATTTTATAATAATTTATTATAATAATTTTTATAATATTATATAATAAATAAAAGCTTAAAA
>PNRQ01000314.1:0-33413 GCA_003439915.1 Trichoderma atrobrunneum | reverse complement strand
GGCCGTATCCGTCCCGCGGGGCATGTGGATGATGCGCCGGCGGCAGCTTCAACTCCCCGATGCCTCCACAGCCTCTGCAGTCTCCGCAGCCAGCGTCGCCGCCGCCGCCCCAGTCTCATAGTCCTCCGGTCGTAGGAACTGTTCCTCCTCATGGCCCTCCTCATCACGCTGTTACTCCGCAAGCCGTTCCTCCTCCGGCCATTCCTCCCCAAGCGGCTCCTCTAGCTGCTCCCCAGGGGACGTCTTCGCAATCGACGAACGCGGTGGTATCCGCATCTCCAGATCTCGCTCAGCAACAGCAACAGCAACAGCAACAGCAGCAGCAGCCACAGCAACAGGATCAGCGCCCGGCAGCAGATGCATCTGGTTCGGCGGAGGCACCCTTAGTCGGAGTGGTGCCGCAACATCAGCACCATCAGCAAAATCAGCCTCCGCCGCCAGCAGCAGATGTTCCTCCTCCTCTTCCGCCTCCCCTTCCTATGGCTGCTGCTCCCCCTATCCAGGCACCCGTTCCAGTGGTAGCCGTAGCAGAGCATCCACCCGTGGCCTCTCCAACCCCATATCACAACTCTCAACCTCCGGTGCCTCCCCATCCAGCACCGGTGAGCACTCCGTATCAACCATCGCCGAGCCCTTCACATCAAGGTCCTATCACAGGCTACCCCCATCCATCACCGAGTCCTTCACATGCAAGTCCTGTGATAGGCTACCCTCATCCATCACCAAGTCCTTCACACCCAAGTCCTGCAATGGGCTATCCTCCAAACTCAAGCCCCATCCCAGGTCAGCCGACATACGTACCGCCCCATTCAGCGCCAACCTCGTCCGTTCCCAGTCCACAGATGGCCTCCTTTCAATTCCAGCCCATCAACCAGGGACCGCCGCAAAATCTGTATTCTGCCCCGAGTCCCACGCCTCCAGTGGCAGCGCAAGCTCCTCCAAGCCCAGCGTCTTACCCTCCTCCTCAGCATTATACGCCTCCACCGCCGACTTCAGGCTATGAGATCCCGCAACCTACCTATGCATCTTCAACTGTGAACCCGCCTCCTCAACCGCCCCGGCCGGAGTTCCAGCAGGCGGCAGTAGGTGCTTATCAACAGTATCCGCAGCCGCAGCCGTCGCCAACTTATGGGTATGCTGGTGCTCCAAGACCAGGCACGCAGCCTCCTCCTGCTACGCATCCTTCAGGATATAATGCACCATATGGACCGGCAATAGCCCCTCACCAGCACCAATATCCAACCCAGCCTACCTACGCCGCGGCTAATGGCAGTATCCCCTCGTCTCCAAACGTGCCGCAGGCTCAGTATGCTTCTCCTCCTCTGCCGCCACGCCCAGCAACAACGCAGCCTCAGCTGTTTTTGGGATTCAACTCTCATAACGTCGTGTCATACCCCCCGCCGCCACAGAGAGTTTTTAGCCCGCCGCCTGCGGCCCCAGGCCAGGCTCCTCGGCGGTCATCCGGAGGAATGAGCAGTGGCCGGCTATTTAGCAGCTCGTCGGCGTTGAAGTGGATAGACAAGACGGGCAAAGGGTTGGAGAATAAGCTTGATGCGGTGCTGGGACCGTCTAATAAGCCACCCCCTCAGCCGCCTCGTCCTACTTAGACGGTGATGGAGTTTTGATTTCTGCTTTTTTCTACTATTGTATATCTATTATATAGATGTTGCATATCTGGCGAATATCTTTTGAATTGATGGAAGTATTATCATGTCGACTGTGAGAGCGAGAGAGAAGGTTGTTTTTAGCATAATTATTTGGCAGGACATGGCTCCATACATCGTAGTTTTACAGCGAACACATTCATCTTGAGAAACTTTCGGAATAGCAGCGCAATGTGACCATACTTTTGGTATCGGGAGATGCCATCCGCTCTTTAAAAACTAGTAGAATCTGCTGTGACTTGCACTAGACATTGGAATAAGCACGATTATATGGGTATTTCAATATGACGTCAAGGTTGACTGACTCTTAGGTACATATAATTGGGGAGAGAGGTAGGTACTTATACAGACAGCAATTTAAGTTCTCTATACCAGTTCTCAACAATGTAGATTTCTCCGTTAAATCACCAAAAGACACACTTTGTCAACGTACGTAGTAGTCATGTAATAGCTGTTGCCTCCCCCTCCTTTACATTATCGTTGTGGCTCTCCGAAGGCGGACCGTCGACGAAAATAACCCGCAAAAAATCGGAAATAAAGAGAAAAAAAGGAAAAACGACATCCGACTTTTTTGTATTATAACATGAGCAAAGTGAGAGATTTTACGGACAGTACATACGGAGGCGGAGGAGATAAAAGTGGCCTTTCTCCCGATAACCTTTTCAGACGGAGCTTTATGCAGGATTTCAGTATTAGATTAGCAACGCTTTTGATACGTCAAATATCGCTGCACGCTGCCAGTGATGAGGAGAAGAGTCATAATGAGGGGGGGCATTTTCCCTCTCTGTCACTGTCTCGCTATTCTAATTTATTTCGCTTCCCTTTCTCTTGTTGGGAATGAGCAGCTGGTCAGCATGCTTGATTGATTCCCTTCCTATCGAGTACGGCCGAGATTACTTTGATGCTGTGCGACCGCACTGAATGACGGCCTCTCTAATGGCGCGGTTGTGATAGTCCCAAGTAGCGAGTTGCGCCTTGCATCAAATCAAGTCTGCACGTCTATAGTCTGTATAACTACCACTACTACAATACTGTACAGTAACATTGTAGATACACAGACCGGAGTATTTGCTATATTATTGAAGTACCAGCGATAATACTGTGCTCATGATACTGAAGAAACGCAGCCAAAGACGTTTGGAGGCTGATGTGATCAATGTGGGGGACAATCTATTTTGGGCTGCGCACAGAGCCGGCGACTAAGAAATAGCTGCTGGCGGCCCGACATTGTGCGCAGCTACGCAGACACGAAAGGCGGAGTCTCTTCAATTAATTTTGGCGCCGGTTTTGCTTCCTCATGCAGTACAAGTTCAGGTGGTGTAGCTGCGTGTACCAGCTGGGTACTGCACCAGACAAGAGAACGAGAGAGCGGGAAATCCAACGGCGGGAAATAGATCGACGTGAAATGGGAAAAAGGGGCAACATGCTGCTCTCTTGACCAGTTTCTTGATAATACGAAAAAACACACGACGGACAAGGGCTTCCGAGACATTTGTGGTGAATCGAGGCGAGAAACCCGGTGCGACTGTACAAGGGATTCAATGACCAGATACGCTCCCGCGGAGACTTTTATCTCTACGCCATCACATCACACCTCACTTATCCCAAGTGTCTGTCTGGATACTAAGGTAGTAGGGTCTAATACTAATGCAGAGGCGCCCAAAACGACAACCCTGTGCTCTCGGGTCTTTTTTGTCGATTGAGCTGAGCGCTTAAAACGACACACGAGTCTGGCGCATGCATTGCATTGTGCGTGTTAATCAGTCAGCTGGTCCGGTCTGGATACTCGCCTGCTTCGCTTCGTACAACTAGGGAAACGCAGGATTTGTTGGCCGGAATTAGCGAGTTGAAAAGGCGGAAATGTACATGATCATCAGTACGAGTCCTCGTACCATGTTTCCCCTTCTGGGTTTCTCTTCTTACACTTGGCATGGACATTTTCCCCTTCTCCCTCCTAGAGGCTCAGACTACCGGTCGGTGTCACCGACCCGGGTACTCGTAGTGTTACAAAGGGCGCAGCAAAAGGGAATACAGTAAAAAACTGTTGAGCCGTGGGCGCTCGGGATTCCGTCTACCCCAGGAATTTGGTCAACTGGTGCCGATCTGGCTTCGCATGCCAAAGGTGGTCAGGTGAGAGCGCATGGGTGGCGTTTTGAGGGGTTTGCAGGCGACTTGGTGAGGCTGTCCGACTTGCAGATGCAAGCATTTTCCTTTGGGGTTTTGCTTTGCACTCTCGCTTGCCGCCCAAATGAAGAGCACATGCTCTGAGCTTCTCTCGCTACCAATCCAGGCGCGAGCACGCGCCAAGTGAGAGAGAGCTTGGGCTTGGGCTTGAGCTTGGAGCTTTGGCCTGTAGCCAAAATTCAAACATGGCCAGCGGCGTTTCAAGAAACCACGAGCTCGGGTACTGCGCAATATAATGGTAGCCGTGTTTCCTCGTGTTTCCTCGTGAGGAGACTGCTCTCTGAGACGGCAAAATCATGGCCGCATCATGCACGAATGCAAAGCCAGCCCACTCGCGATCCCTCTCGGGATTCTCGTATCCCGAGATGAGGATGCAGGAGGACAGACGATAAACCCCCAAGGGCTTGCCACATTTCGAGGCATATTTGCCAGTTCATCGCCAGCGCACGTCAGCGCTGCACGTCTGGCTGGCTGTTACCCAGTGATCATATGCAGGGCGGTAAATGAGGCATCTCGGTGAGCTACTCCCCTGTCCTTGTGGCTCGACAACCCTGGCAATGGCAGCCAGTGAATGCGGCTGAAGGCGCCTCTCGCAGACTCTTGTACTCACTCGTATGCTTTGTTTCCCCGTGCTTGCTTTTTTGTTTCAATATTGCTTCCAGGACAATCAATTTTAGCGCCGCTATGCTTCACCGAGTCTCAGCTGTATCGCCCACCACCGTATGAGCGGTGATGGACTCGAGTCTCTGGTTGCATCTCTCTTCCTTTTGTGCCTTTTCTCCGTTTCACTTCCATTTTGGCGTCTCCTCCCGAGGCGGCTCGGAGGCATAGCAAAGGCACCTAAGCGACCGCTGAGCTCCACACTTGGGTTGAACTGGGCTTCACCAGGCTGCAACGACGGGGAGAGGGGCTTAAACGACGAGCACTGGTTGGAACACGAAATCAACCCGATACGTGACTTGCATCTTGACCCAATTTTCTTGAGTGAGCGTGCTGGAAGGATGAAAATGGATATCTGAGAGAAAAAGGGTTCAGGGTTTGGAAACCCAAAAATAAAAAATAATAATCGAAGAGAGGGTTGGTGCGCTCGGACGGTTGTGAATGAGGCAAGTACTTCGTAGTAGGAAGTTGGGCACGATTCAGCAACCTGGTCCTCCGTAGCAGGCGAGAGAGGCAGCACAGGCGCTGTAAGCATTGGATCGCTGGCTGTGGTGCGATGGATCATGGATGTACTTGGCAGGTCATCGCGTTGTTCCCTCGCGGACGCATCAAGCAGCGTCGGCGCACTTTGACGCTGTGGCTGAGAGCGATGCTCCGTCGATGTACTTTGGGGGTACCGCGCGTCTACCTGCACCTGCACCTGCACTCGCATCCTTTGGCCATCAGCAACGGACCAGCGCAGAAGCAGAAGCAACAATCCTCCGGCCAGTCAATGCTATATGTATTTTTGTCTATTTGTGGACAATCCGCCGCCGCGTTGCATTGCCCAAGCAATTTGATTTGCAAGGGCCTGTTCGGTAGCACCCGATGCCTCCCCCGCCTGGCCAGTCACCAGCGGCCTGAATTGCTACTCGTCAACTCGTTCACTGCTCTGCCCACTACCCACTGCAGCTCAGCGCCAAGCGCCCAGTTACAGCGCCCACAGCAGCGCGCGCGCCACAGCACTCGCCCGCGCACAGGCTCAGGCTCAGGCTCAGGCGCCCTTCCAAATCTCAGCTCCCCCCTTCTTCTATCCATTCCATCCTCTCCCTCCGCTTTTTTCCCTCTTCCCTTCATTCTCTCTCCCTGACAACCTTCGCCCCGACGAGAGCATCGCTTCGTTCGGCACCTTTTCTTTCGAGCATCGCCGCCTTTTCGACTCGATTCATCGACACGCCCCGCTGCAGCACCTTCGATCTGCAATAATCTTTTTGTTTTCTTTTTTTTCTCTTTTCGCTCAGGCCTGCCTTCGTTGCCACGCACCCGCTACCTCGTCACCGACATATCGAATTTGGCGCCCTCCCCGTCGGCTGCTCTTCCAAATTCTCCTCTGCAGGTTAGTTGGCCTTTTGGAGTTTCCATCTCGGTTACTTCGCGTCCATCTTTGCTCTTCTCCCCTGTTTTGCATTGATTTCTCCCTCTGTGGCATATGCAGCCCTGATGGCGTGGTTTTACTCCTATCCTGGAGCAAACGTTTGCTCTCGTCAGGCTCTTGTCATGCATGATTCGGCCTAGCACCGGATTTTGCTGGTGGCGGATCTAGCCACCGCCCTTCAGCAGGCCCCTAGGCCCACTCCCTTTGTCAAACCATTTCATCACAGCCTCTTTGATCTTCCTCCCTCCATCTCTTAATTTTTTTTCCTATTCTACATTTGCATTTTGCATCCTTCGTCGCTACTCTTCACCCTCGCTTTATTTGTACGGCGATTATTTGATGGTGGCCGATATTAACAACGTCTCAGGATTTGCAGCTTTACCGATTCCGATACCCAACATAGATCGACGAGCCTGCTTCATTCCCTTGAGGAACGAAGCATACAGTTAATACAGTCAACATGACGACCATGGTAAGCATCAAATCCTCCTTCTGATTTTTTCTTCTTTCTCGCGATACGCTTCCAAACTGGGTGCATCGGCCTCAGCGTCCGAACGGCTGGCCAATGCACCTATCGGCAGTGCCGAATGAAACTCACCGCTGCTCTACTCTAATCTATGCCCTTTGGGCAGAGTATCGAGAGATGGCTCCATCTGTGGAGCAATCACTTTCATCAGCATCATACTTGCTTTTCTCATCAATCATTTGCTAACCTGTCTTCGCGTTGCTTAGGACCTTCGCGTCGGTAATAAATACCGGATTGGCCGAAAGATCGGCTCTGGTTCTTTTGGCGACATCTACCTTGGAACCAACATCATCTCTGGAGAGGAGATTGCCATTAAGCTTGAGTCTGTCAAGGCCAAGCACCCTCAGCTTGAGTATGAGGCTCGTGTGTACAAGTCCCTTGCTGGCGGCGTTGGAATTCCCTTCGTCCGCTGGTTCGGAACTGAGTGTGACTACAATGCCATGGTCCTCGACCTCCTCGGCCCCAGTTTGGAAGATCTCTTCAACTTTTGTAACCGCAAATTTTCCCTGAAGACGGTCCTCCTGCTTGCCGACCAGCTCATCTCCCGTATCGAGTACATCCATGCCAAGTCATTCATCCACCGAGATATCAAGCCCGACAACTTCCTCATGGGCATTGGCAAGCGTGGCAACCAGGTCAACGTGATCGACTTTGGTCTTGCCAAGAAGTACCGCGATCCCAAGACTCACTTCCACATTCCGTACAGAGAGAACAAGAACTTGACCGGCACAGCCCGTTATGCCTCCATCAACACCCATCTTGGTGTTGAGCAGTCTCGCCGTGACGACATGGAGTCGCTCGGCTATGTCATGCTGTACTTCTGCCGAGGCTCTCTCCCTTGGCAGGGTCTCAAGGCTGCCACCAAGAAGCAGAAGTACGACCGCATCATGGAGAAGAAGATGACTACTCCTACCGAGGTTCTCTGCCGTGGATTCCCCAACGAGTTCGCCATCTACCTCAACTACACTCGATCCCTGCGTTTCGACGACAAGCCCGACTACAGCTACCTGCGCAAGATCTTCCGCGATCTCTTTGTTCGCGAGGGCTTCCAGTATGACTACGTCTTCGACTGGACCGTGTACAAGTACCAGAAGAACGCCCAGGCCATTGCCCAGGCTGCCGGCCAGGCTAACCCCGAGGATGAGGACAAGGCTCGGGCTTCCCGTATGACTGCTGCTGCTGCCGTCACTACGTCTAAGCCTGGTGCTGTGCCCAGCTCCCGCCGCAAGATGCTTGAGCGTGGCTCTGGCGCTGGCGTTGATACCCCGGACACTAGCCGTGCCATCGGTGGAAGCGATAGGATGTGAGTTTCGAATTTTAGCTTAGCCCAACAGCTCTTTCATCGTAAGGGGTCACTTTTCCTCCGCGCGATTTGTATTTTCTTGATACCGCTAAAGGGAACTGTGCTGACAAGTATGGCTGACTCAGTGGACGCTAAACAGGCTTCGCTCTGCTTCAAAGGGAGCGGGATATGCCTCCGGCAACTATCGGCCAAACTGAAAGATAGTAACTTTGGGCTTTTTTCTGCACCTCTCTTGTGGGATCTGAGCAAAGTGGTTGCGGGTTGCTGCGAGAACCTCCTTTCTTACCCTTAGTCGACCTTTTCAGACACGCAACAAGCCTACTGTAGCCATCCGATGGTGGCTCTGGTCGTCTTGGGGCCTGTTGTCGATCTTTGTGGTTCTCAAATTCGCCTTTATGCACCTCCCCTCCCTTTTGTTTCATTTCTTTTCATTTGCCCCTACGCATCGCTTTATCTTGTTCTTCGACGCATCTCTAAATTCACGACTTGACGCATGGCTCGGATTACTCTGAATCATGAGGAAGTGCTTTTTTGGGATTGGAGCCTTTCAACACTCCACCTGAAAGCATCTCCTTGTGATTTAGAGACGTTAATCTGAACGGCACGTCCGGTAACATTTCGTTGTTGGACCGTTGCAGCAATCTCAAAAACTCAATGGCTGCCGTCTCTGATGGCTTGCCATCAGTTTAGAGATGGCCGTACAAGCCTTGCCAGCTCGAGCGCTTAGAATGCCGGGCTTGGACCCCATGGTTCTTGACAATACTCTTACACCATGGTCCCAAGCTCAGTCGTTGCGGTACAGCTGCGTCTCAGTGAGCGGGTGTTTCTCCTTTCTTTCCTTGGTCATTAATACTACGCATCATACTTTCTACTTCTCGATTCGATTTTTTTGTTTTCTATTTTTAGGCCGGCGTGTCGAAGGGCAGCTTCTGGGGAAGTCGATGAGATTGGCCTGCAAGTGGAAGGGGCAATCTCTTGGTGCGGTTAACTGACATTTCATTATTTTGATGGTGAAGGGTTGTCCGCGAAGCTCGCCTTGAGGAATGTGGTGGGGGGGACGGCAATGGCGACAAGTTTGACACGACTTCGCTTGCAATTGGGCTACCGACGAGACAAGATTTACATTCCAGTGAATTAGCCTAATTTGTCAAGGGGGGTTGTCTTGAAGGAATCGCTACCATGGCTTTACTATATGGTATACGGATCACGGCCATGGCACCTGACGCCAACTCGTTGTTGTTGCCGCTACATACGCACTGGGTGTCTGTCATTGAACTCGTCGCACTCGGACAAGGGATTTGACGGCACATGGGACAAGAAGACGGTCAAAGCTTCGTAGCATGGCCAAGGCATCAACAACGAGTCTCTTGTCGCTAAGAAACAAGCTCAGCTCAGCCAGTAGTAGGTCATATAGTCTGCAATCAAATTTGGTTTTTTGTTTTTCCTTATTCACAGCTGATGCAACTGCCACTGCCACTCAATGTCTCACCCGCAAAGTGTAATGTAGAAATGCGTGTATGCAAATGTGCATGTAGTCGCGTGCGTGGGCTAGCAAAGGGTCCCACGAGGCCACCCATGATCACATGTTCCCTTGCCTGACTGAGCCCCATGGCGTTGTGCCAATTAGTACAGAGTAGCGGTAGTGGCAATTGCAGTCCCAGCATTGAGCACCACCTACTAGGTAGCCTTCATCAATATCTTGAATAGTACCTGTGGGCTAATAGCTGCTAACAGGTACTAAGTACAGCTGCCGCCTGACGGAGAGCCTACGGTGACGCGTTGATCAAGTGTTGAAGTTGGAAGTGGAATTCCATGATGGATTCAATCCACAGTTCAGGTTGGTATGGATAGTAGACTGCTAGCACCACATACAGGCACCTAGTGCTACCTGGCACCGCCTAAGCAGTCGAGGTTTAGCAGCATGCACTGCCTGCAGCTGACCAGAGTCCTCCAGTTATTCTTATGCGCTGACGCAGGGTTGGCCGGCAAATCGAGCGCTCCGTCCTGGCACCCTGGCGATAGTTGCATGACCCGCGACGGTACATGACTGTACCTTTCAGCCACACGGAATGCCTACCGGCGTTGGGCGTACAGCCAAAGTACCCGCCGTCGTCGTATTGGAGAGCCAAGCTGAAGAGAGATATATATATTAGGAGACGGGCTGTGTCTTTGGGTCTGGGGGAAGCTCCAATCGCAAAGGCCAGATTCATATTCACTCTTCATTCAGCCCTTTTGTTCATTTTGTTGCCCACTTGCTGCCTTTTGATTTGATTGAGCTGAGCTGTGCGGTGCTGCAAAGCTAACAAGGAGCAGGAGCTACGAACCCCGCTTGAGCGGCCTCTCCTTGCTTGTTCTCTCTCTGTTCTCTTTTGGCGCCTCTTTTGTCAACTGAACACGGTGCCTGGCACGGTGCTTTTTTGGCCTTCTCGGCAAATCCAACAAAGCAAGAAAAACCCAGCTGGAGCTATAATAATACCGGACCAGACGCTCCAGCTTCAGCCCGTCATTGACATTCGTTGACATTCGTTTTCTTCTGTTTTTTCTTCTCAAATCCCGTCGCAGCATGGGAATTGAACCGCCGAGCGACGCGGCAACGATGACGCCCTCGACGCTGGACCTGCTGGTCTTGACGTTCAACTGCGCGGCAAAGCTCATCAACGTGCCTGTTTTCGCGGGTCATTTGCAGACTGCTCTGGCGCGGAATGCCGCGGAACTGCCAGAGGTGGTTGTCCTGTAAGTTGGGATTACCTCATCACGACTTCATGTTTACCTCTCCCCCCTTTTCTGCATGCTTTGCTCTTATCCTTTCCTGTTTACCATTTTCTCAATCCTTTTTACCTTTTTTGCTATAAAATGGCTGGATCGTGTGCTTATTCTATGAAAGGTCGCTACAAGAGATTGCCCCCCTGAGCTATGCCTTCATAGGAGGGGACTACTTCCTGAAGCCGTACGTGGAACGCTTTGAAGAGGCAATCAACCTCGCGGCTTCACTGCATTCACAGAATGGAGAGAGCAACGGCATCTCAGAAGCTGCTGCTACTTCCAATCCTACATCACAGTCTCTGTCACGGTCACAGTCACGGTCACAGAATGGGAGAAGCCACTATACGCTCATCAGAAATCTCAACGTGGGGTACACAGCCATTATGATGTTTGCTAGAGATCCTGCCCGGCTCAAGGACATCCAGGAGGCTGAAGTAGGATTCGGTGCCGCTGAAATGGGCAACAAGGGAGCGGTCGGCCTGAGAGCACTGTACGAGGTCGGCGGAGAGTCAACGGAGCTGACCTTTGTGGCGACGCATCTGGCGGCCATGGAGTGGAATTTGCCGCGGCGCAACGCCAATTGGGGCACCATCATGCGCGGTTTGACGTTTGAGAATCCGGAAGAGGTGTTGAGCAAGATGAGGCGGGACGCCGAATCGAGGAGCCAGAGTTTGTCGTCCGAGGAGAGCGATGCTTCGGAGCAGGCCCGCTTGCTGCGTGAGGAGCACTACGAGCAGGACCTCCGGCTGCAGCAGCAGTTTCACAACCTTTCCGTATTCAAGCCGTCGTCTCACCTGTTTGTTGCCGGAGATCTCAACTATCGCATTTCCACCACGTCTCCGACGCCTTACTCTGCATTCCCGAATCTGGATCCCGGATCGGAAAACTACTACACCAACTTCTTGCACCTCGATCAGCTCACTCGCGAACGGTTGGCCGGCCGCACGCTCCATGGCATGTCAGAGCAACCTGTGGCCTTTCCGCCGACTTACAAGTACGTTGTGGACTCCAAGACGCCTCCTCCCGGCACCGCCGGCAGCTCCGTCGATGAGGTCAAGTGGGAGTTTGCCTCGCATCGGTACCCCGCCTGGACAGACCGCATCCTGTATCTTGAGCTCCCGTCATGGATCGACTCGAAGATGAAAGTCCGGGCCTACGATGCGCTACCAGTCATCCGGACCAGCGACCACCGCCCCGTCTTCCTCCGCGTCGACGTGCCACTCATCTCGCCCGAGGACCTTGCTCCCCCAGTCAGCGAAGTTACTTCCGGATCCGCTTCGCCCGGTGGCAGCGGCGTTGATCCGCGCGTACGGCTACCTGTGGAGATTGATCCGGAGGCTTGGGAGCGCAGAGTGGCTGCACGGCGGCGCGAGATTGCGGCCGGGTGGACCATGTTTCTCTGGAGCACGAGGCAGGGAGCGTATATTCTGGGCTCGCTACTGGCCACAGGCGTGAGTGGATATTGGCTGTATGGTTATGCATACATGTAAGGCTGTGTGACTTTGGAGGAAGGGGGGTCTATCTGGTGTTTATTGGGCTTGTACTTTACATCTTTTGGTACCGGAGCATAGACAAGGGGAGTTGTTTAAACGCGGCAGTGCAGTTGGAAGGCTGGAGGCGGGGCTGGCGTTGTGTGATCACTTTCGTCTTTATTTGTCTTGGTTTTATTATGGCGGTTGAGGATTGGGTTGGAGCATGTGTTAGAAGTGTTTGATGCAGTTCGCTCTGTACAACGATTCATCATTATCGGTCTGGCTATTCGGCCAAGGTAGATACTAGTAGATAACTTGGTAATATAACGTATATATGTATATATACATACACACTGTTTTAAATATGTCTTCTCATCACGCCTAGGGCGCATATTAATAGTATTCTCCCCCCTATGCTGTGAGACTATATAACACAGACTGACTTGGTTCCTCAGAGCTCGTCTCCTTCTCTCTTTTTTGGTTCTTTTTTCTTTCTTTTTAGACGGCTCTTTTTCTTATTTCATTAAATAACCATGTACTTGTGAAAAAACGTCGTCATACGCTACGTCTTCCAAGTAAAACATCGATTTTCTCTTATCTCTTTCAAAGGTCCTCTCCTAAAACGGAGTATGCGCCGAAGCCCAAAAACAATCATGGCAATAACATTGGGAATAATAACAATAAAAAAAAGAGCATATGCAAAACATTTACCGGCGAGTGGTGACACATCATAAAAAGGAAGAAAAGCAGCAGTAATTACCTATTAAACCCACCCACTCTCTTAGCCCGAGTAAACGTAGACCAGCGCCTTCAGAAACACAAAAAGCCAAAAAGAATAAACAAAAAAAACAAGATTAAGCAAGCTTATGGCAGGTAAGTAGTAATTTTCGTTTTGTTTTCAAAAATCTTCAAAGTAGCGGTCGTATCTATTGGCCATGTCGGCGGTGTAAGGGATGCGCGTCCCGTCTTCCTCGGGGTACTGGTCGAAACACTGGTCGTCGCCGGGATATCGAAGGGGAGGGATAATCGGGCCGCGGTGCCGACGGCTGAGCATGTCGTCCCAGTTGACTCCGTTGAAGAAAGGGTGGGCCTTGACGCGGCCAGCACCGCCGCTGATGTTGCCGAGGCGCCTGGAGCGGTCGATTGTGCAGAAGGACTTGATGATGTCTTGGGCCTCGTCTGATATGGTTGGCTCTTGTGGGAATATAACGGGCTTCTCAACGATTCTTGGTGCCACGAGGTCAGCAATTATAACAAGAATAAAAGGGGTGAGTAGAGCTCGTAAGAAACGTCCCAAAACTTACTGCTTGTAAATCTCAATAGGATTCTGATGCCAGAACGGAGGGTAGCCCGTCAGGAACTCGTATATGAGAATGCCCAGCGCCCACCAGTCCACTGCTGTCGTGTGGCCCTTGTTATGAATGACCTCCGGCGCAAGATACTCGGGCGTACCGCAAAGCGTGTAAGTCTCGACCGGCCTGTCGTCTTTGTAGCCAAGCCGTTTTGCGAATCCAAAGTCAACGAGTTTGATGTGTCCTTCCTGGTCTAGCAAGAGGTTTTCCGGCTTGAGGTCTCGATAAGCCACACCACCCTGCCGCTCGTGTAAAAACTCCAATACAAGGACAATCTCGGCGGCGTAGAAGCGCGCAACTTGCTCGTCGAACCGGCGGTACTTTCGTAGATAACTGAAGAGCTCGCCGCCGGGGACGTAGTCGAGGAGCATGTATAATGACTCGTTGTCGGAAAAGGAGCCTAGTAGATTGGTGATGAAGGGATAGCCTGCCACGTCTGCCAGTATAGCTCGCTCGTTACGCACATGGTCGATTTGCTTCAGCTTAATCACCTCTGTCTTCTTGAGGATCTTGAGAGCATATACTTCGGGGTTCTTTTCCTCCTCCAGAGGTTGGGTGGCGCTGGCAGGGCGGACCAGACATACTCGAGCAAACGTGCCTATATTAACAAAGATTGATTATTTAGTAAAACCTGGTTATCGCGATTCAAGCCTTGCCGCTGGATAAGGACAATGGTGGATTGAAGAAGGTGTACACGAACCCGTGCCCAGAGTCCGCACCCGCTTGAAATCAGACAGCTTGAAGCTGCGAGTAGGTGGTAGAGGTTGGGGTGCGGAATCGGTAGAAAGAGCGCTGCCGGCATGGCGTTGATGAGGCGATGCCATGCCAGCCGATAGCGCAGTGGTCGCCGGCTGCGTCTCAGCAACCGTGGCCGCCATCCGCGAGGCCTTGGACTTGCAGAATGGTTACGAGGCCGGCTGTAAGCGTGCTTCTAGCGATGAATTGGTTGGTGAGTTGGCTGTCGGATGAGGTTCAAGGGAGGTCCATGGCCTCGTGAACGAACGTGATGACAAGATACGGAGAGACGGAGGGCGAGGGAGAGATTTGCGCATGCAAAAGACGGGATGCGACTTGTGGAAGGCGACACAAAGGAAAAAGCGCAAGGATCGGAGGCAGATGTCGGGCTATAGCATCAATCGCAGCATGGCGGGAGAGGCAGCGGAGGAACTGGCGAAAGGAATCCGGAGGATGGCGGGTAGGATCGATAGGACCGGTTGGCCCGTTGGACTTGGCGCTGACTGACGGATATTCTTTTTTTTCTTGTTCGGCTTTCTCTTGTCCCTGTTTGCTTCTGTTTCCTTTCTATAGCCGGAGCTTGGAACAAGAGCACGTCGTTGGCTTTGCTTTGCCTTGTGTCTTGTTCTGTACTGGAGCCTCTGGACGTTTGGGTTATCGTAGGATGAGCACACGGTGAGACGCAAAGAGGCAGAAAAACAATGAGGCGGAAACTGAGGCAGAAGCAGAAAAAGATGGCAGAGGCTGAGGCTGATGAATATCTACTAAAGCTAGTGCAAGCACAAGCAGCATCCATTTCATCGTGGGGATCCGGCGAGGGGCGGTTATGACGCAACAAGCGACAGGCTAGAGGGGCCCTAGCAGCCGGTGTCGATACACCAAGGGGCACGCTACGTCTGCGCTACCGGCTAGCATCGCGAGAGGGCAAGAAAAAAATTAATCTGGTCTGTCCTTGTTTGTTGGAAGAATGTTGAAATGATGGAACTTATCGATTCAATAGAGATAGAGTCTTTGTACTCTGTATATAGCACACATTGATTCATTATAGGAGACTCATGCTATATTGGTGCCTTGGTACAGCAGGTAGATACTTGGTAGAGCATCTCGGAAAGGTGAATGCTCCGTACCTAGTATCGGAACACATCGATAGAACCTGTCACATTGGTGGGTTACACGTTTAATACGAGTCAATACCTGGGACTAGAACATTGAGGGTTTTTCTTCATCGCGTCAGTCAATACCTTGGCAGCCTCAAGTATAGTGAAGTCAAAGGCATCAATCGCATCCGTGGATTTGATTTACATCCGTTGGCCCCGGACCAGCTGCCGTCACAATGTCCATCCTTGGCTTGGGCCATGCATGCAATCCATCAAATATGTAAGTCATCAATCAAACCGCATTTGATTTGACAGGGACACGAGATTAGTGATGCTACGGTGCCCTCATTCAGGTGCAGCCGCCCAGGGCCAATGAAAGACGACACGGCAGCCGTTTTATGGAGATGCGGCTTGTCAATCGCCAAGTGCCCACGGCTTCAGCGGCCGACGGATGGATTTGCAAAGTGTGTGTCGATATCAGACGTAGAAAAGGCTAAGATACGATGTGATTAATGTTCAAGACGGTTCATGGGACGTCGCATTGGATCTTGCTGCTGATGACTCAATGATAATCCATTGATTGATTGCTTCTCCATCTCTGACATTACTAGCTGTAGAATCTAGACCCTGAACCCGGCGCCGAGGACAGGGGACAATTTGGCTTCAGGTCGTTGCCAGACATCAACTTGTAACAGCTTCTCACACACGTACGAGAATGAACAGGGAAGCAAAAATAGAACAGCATAGCATGGCATTACTCACACAACCTTGAAGTCTACCTATGTTGTCAACTACCTACCTAAGTAAGAGCTGAAGAACTCACCCGTAGCCACTCAACTGAGTTCGAGGCAGCATTAGATCTCACCAAACCCCCCCTGGCCTGGCCTGGCCCCTTCTTTGCTGACGTCTCGACGCTGCACAGCGGAATTGAATTTTAGAGTACGAAGCAGCGCCCAGGTGCCGAGATGGGCACAATCGGTCCCCCTGTTGTTGCGCGGGATCAGCGGACCTGCTAGTGCATTCCAGGCACTCCAAGGTGCTACAGCGCCCACCAGTGCCGCCCGGGGAATGCAGCGCAGTGGTTGGCCGTGGAACTGCAGCCCTGCAGCTAAGGCAGACTCGCTGGTTGGCGAGGGGGCCTTGGGGGGGACCGGGCTGAATACCTCAGCACAGGGTTCCTTGAGCCCCGCCAACCGGCCGCTAGCAGCAGACAGCTGCAGCCTGGACCGCTGCTGTCACTGGACTCCCGACAGAACTGCCCTCACCACCACAACTCCCCCTCGAAGCTCCCATCGCCGGCATCATCCCCAGCTCTCGCGCATCGCCACCATCTTGCTCGCCCTGTCCGCTTTCTGCCGCCCTTCTGCTACGTCTCCGGCCTCTGTCGCAGCATTCTGCCCTGCTCCCCCTCTCTCGCAACGGCCCAATCCCGGCAGCCCGACGCCAAACGGAGTAACCCAGCGGCTCATTCAGCCATCAGACGGCCGGCAGTCTCTCTGCGGTCGCGTGGGCTGGTGCCATCGCCTCTCTCATAACACCGACATGCGTCCTTGAACGTCCTTGACATCATGTTTTCCAACCTGTCCAACATTGTCCAGAGGGCCCAGCAGCTCATCGATCCCACCCAGGGACTGAACCTCTCCAACTCGGATCGCAATCCCTCCAAAGCCTCCCTCTTCCAGAGCCAGTTCCGCCTCCCATCCTCCCAGACACCCCTCTATGAGATCAATGCCGAGTTGACCATCCCGCCCTCAAACACTACGCGCGGCGATCCGGACCACGACAGGGGTTGGCACTACGCTGGAAAGCTACATCTTTCAGAGGCCTACATTTGCTTCTCGACAACTCCCACGAGCTTTACGCAATCGGCGAGCACGTCGACATCTTCCGCCTTTACCGGACAAACCAATGGCAGTGGCCCAAGCGGTAGTGGCTTCACATTCCCCCTTTGCGCCGTCAGGCGAGTGGAGAGACTGAATAGCCAAAACTTTCAGGTATGTGCAGTCGATTGGATGACGGCATCGTCTCCCCCCTTTCAAAATGTCCTCTAGTAAAGCTCTACGGCTGACCAGTACATGTCTGCAGTTTGCTCTCGCAATCACTACCTGGAATGGCCTATTGGCAGACGTCGCAAAACCAAAGGATAGCAACAACGGCAACAAGGATGTTCGAGAACAGCGAATTACGATCCACTTGGCGGGCACTCGGCAAGCTTGTGAGAGATTCTGCGATGGCCTAAAACGGGGCCTCAGAGCTGGAGTCGGCAACGTGGGCAAGCTGCGAAAGGTGGTGGCCGAGTGCTACTCTGAACATCTCTTGCGCACCGACGACAGGGCGAACGTGTCACCGCCCGATGCAGGTTTGGGCATGGCCTTCCGGTACCCTGGAGACCCAAAGAAGCTCCGTGACAGGGCCAAGATGAGGCTCTGGGCCGAGTATCTTCGCGACAACGGCCGAAACATGATGCTGATCCGCCAACCCACGTTTCACAAGCTCATCCGTGTTGGTCTCCCTAACCGCCTACGAGGCGAGATATGGGAGGTAACCTCTGGTTCTTTATATCTCCGGCTGGAAAACCCGACATTATACAGTGATACCCTGGCCAAGTTCAAAGGCCAGGAATCGCTTGCCATTGATGAGATTGAAAAGGATCTCAATCGCAGTTTACCCGAATACCCCGGTTTTCAGAGCGAGGAGGGTATTGGCAGGCTGCGCCGCGTTTTGACGGCCTACAGTTGGGTCAATACGGATGTGGGCTACTGTCAGGCTATGAATATTGTCGTGGCAGCACTGCTCATCTACATGTCCGAGCCGCAGGCCTTCTTCCTTCTCTCTGCCCTGTGCGATCGTCTGGTCCCTGGCTATTATTCCACCACCATGTACGGCACTCTCTTGGATCAAAAAGTTTTTGAGTCTCTTGTTGAAAAGACCATGCCCATTCTGTGGGAGCATCTCGTTAAGAGCGACGTTCAGCTGTCCGTCGTATCACTGCCTTGGTTCCTTTCTCTGTATATTAATTCAATGCCCCTGGTGTTTGCTTTCCGTGTGTTGGACGTCTTTTTTGTCGAGGGCCCCAAGGTACTGTTCCAGGTTGGTCTTGCGATACTTCGCATAAATGGCGAAGAGTTGCTTGATGCAGCCGATGACGGTGCTTTCATATCCGTCCTCAAATCATATTTTGCCAGACTTGACGAATCTGCACATCCGAAATCAGAAAACCCCAAGCTGAGGGCGGTGACGAGGTTTCAAGAGCTCATGGTTGTGGCCTTCAAGGAGTTTGCCGGAGTCACTCATAGTAGCATCACTGAGCTTCGACTCAAGAACAAGGATGCCGTTCTGAGCAACATCGAGAGCTTCGCCAAGAGAACGGCCATTCGCAACCTGGGGCCTGACAGCAAGTTACTGAGCCCTGAAGAGCTGGGCTCCTTGTACGATCGATTTTACAATGTCCTCTACGAGCGACAGCAACGAGATCGGATGATTCAGGAAGAGCTGCAGCGCCAGGCAAAGAGTAGCAGACTACGAGGCTCTGATGCCTTCCCCTCGGCTGCCCCTAACGAAGTCGAAAAGGGCCGCGTCGGACTTGGCCCAAGCACTAGCCTGATGGACTATGATGCCTTCCGCGAGTTCTTGGCCGGCATGTCGAAATGGGCCATATCAGACTCCCAGGCGAACGAAGCCAGGCTCTACAACACAAGGAGGACGCCCGATGCGATGTCACCGTGGGGAAGCGGACCTGAGCCCGCGGAGCATGAGTTTCTGCGACGCATCTTCAACAAGTGGGACGTCGACGGCACATCAGCCTTGACTCTCCAAAATGTGGTAACCGGGCTGGCCAGAATCAAAGGCAAAAGGGATATCATGGGCACAATCACATATTTCTTCGAGCTGTATGATGACGACAACGATGGCAGGGTAGATCGAGAGGGTATTTTACGTATATCGGAAGCCCTGCTCTTCTTGTCTCGTCGGGGCCTGGAGGGAACATTGACCCCTGGAGCTTCAACCGTAGGATTGAACGGTGACGGGATGAGCGCCAGCGATTCGCAGAGCAGCCTACCTCCGGAGATATCCAACGCGGAGCGGTTTTTGGGCAGTGTCAGTGCGTTCATCAGGCGATGTTTCGAGTACGCCGACCCTGATCACCCGAAGAATCAAGACAGCACCGGCTTCGACTCATTCGGGTCGAACGACGAAATGGTTGATCCGAACGCCTTTGCTATTGGGGACGATGATGACAGTGAAGAAGAGGAAGATCTCTTGGCGCTTGATTCACCGACGGCTACTCCTACGAAAGCCAAGAAGCCCGTCGATTTATTGAGTCCAAATGACCAGAGCGACGGCGTTGACAACGAATCTCGTCGGCGCGTATCAAAGGCCAAGGCGGAAGCGGCTAACGCGGCGCTTGACCCAGCTCATCCCCTTCACATCACTTTGCCAACTTTCCGAATGGTTGTGCTAGCAGACGAGCTTCTTGAACAATTCTTTGAGTGCTCCTTCCCAGCATCGCTCCACATTATCGAGGGCCTTCAAACTCCCAGTAGCTCCTCGTACGCCCCTTCGCTTACGACATTCTCCAACTTGGGCTTTAATACACGATCACAATCACAGACCCAAGCTGGGCCCATTGGAGGCGGCGGCCGTGGCCTGCGCGGCGTTTTGGATAATATTGTTACCGACGGAATGCGCGTGGCAAGCGAGGTGCGAAGGCGAATGGAGGAGGCTCAAAGGGAGCTTGAGAAGAATGCCCTACCCAGCCAGCGGACAGAGGAGGATGAGGAGGACGATGATGACGTCGGGGTTGCGATTGGTGTAAGGAGAGGGACAGGAGGCGCCAGCACAGACGTTGAACGCCGATCAGTCATGAGCACAGACCGTGATCTTTTAGATGGAGCAGACGCGGAAGCCGGGTCGGCGGTGCCTACGAAAGAACCAGGACACGATCACAACTTATTAGAGGTTGACACGGCAGCTGGACGGCGCCGAGCAAACAGCTCGTCGACTACAGGGGGGCCGGGCGTCGTAGAATTTGAAGGGTAGTCGGATAGCTGGAAGGGATGGAGATGAAATGTCACAAAGTTATGTCAGGTAATTTGATCTCTTTGATGGGAAATGAAAGTACCGGATTCGAAAATGCACATTACGAGCTTTCAACCCCTCGACTTTTTCTTTTTCTTTCCTTTATTTCTCATTCCTTTTTTCCTTTCATGCTATCGGTCGGGATAAGATGAGAGGTACGTATACATACATTGACAGAAGAGGATAGAGTAGGAGGCATGGAATTGGTTTGATCTGTCATGACTTGACTGGACGATTGTTTTCTCTCTGTGTCTTTCCATGCGTGTGTTGAAGAATATGGACATGCATGGTCTGACGCGGGATTTTGTCTAGACACGAGATAAATACATAAAAATAATATTTCATTGTATACCAGCTCTCTTAGGCATGTCCGTGTAGTCCAACGAGGGGAGCTGTCAATGTACATGTACAGGTTTCATGGATACATCATGTACAGCTTGACTATACAATCAACGATATCTTGAGAGGATGCTTTACATGTAATTTATCCGACCAATCATACAGGGCATAGCTGCCATGTATCAAGAACAAATTGAATATATGTGTCGTTTAGGTCACATCTTTCCATGCTTTCAATTTATTTGTCTCCATGTTAACGATGGAAGGAGTTTGCGATTCTATCCAAGTAATGGCCTCCACGTATGTACTTCGTACCCTCCAGTTAGAAAATACATGTAAACAAAGCCGAGGAAGACATGCGGTTGTTGGGGGCCCTAATGCGAGTTAATGCCAGTCGCGAATACTAGCCGGCAGGTCGATACTGGGGATTCCGAGTTCGGTCTGGTCGTAATTGGCAATGGGGCGAACTTGGACACAATACGGGTCAGGGTCTACGGGATTGAATATAGCCTAGCTGTGCTATTTACGTGTAATTTTGGATCCATGGCTAAAAAAAAAAACGCTGAAACTGCTTGCCACATGCTTGAAGTTGTAGAATGTACGGGCCCTTGATCCGTGCGGGTATGGCATGAGGCCACTCGCCTCCTCATGGCAACGCCCAATTGTTTCAGGGCCTGTCTCTCTTATCAGCCATTCTTTGCAGAGATTTTCTTTCTTTCGATGGGCCATTTACGGCATCTCATGCCGACGATTAAGCGTTTCCCCCTCTCTCATTAGGAGCAAGGATCGTCGTCATTAAACATGGAATCTAGCGGCGGAGGCGAACCCCTCCCCCTGCCTTTGTTTCTACGGTGGCAACGTAAAAGCAAGAAGAGGTAACAAAGGTTTGAGTGGATTTTGCATTTTTCGTTCATTTCCCTATCAAAGGAAAAACAAAACAAAGCGGGATCACACGGGGGGAGAGGGCATTGACCTCTCATTTCCCCCCACTGATGAGGATTGAGATGCGAAGTAAGGCGATGTTTTGATTTCGGTCAAAGGCTAATTTGTTTGGAGGGGGTTGCATGATTGATTGACCAGGGTGGTTGAGGAGTTGATTGCTTGTCATTGTACAGTACGGGCCATGCTTTGTTACTTGGGGACTGGAAAGCTGTATCTTTGTTGTCTTGAAATTACTCGAATCTCCAGAGCAATGCGTATGTACGAGTACGAAGCATTGAGGTTATATTGGTTATAAGGCGGCTATTGATTTAGAGTAATGTGGCTAAATCGACAAGGCGCTGTACCTCGGAGCAACTAGAACAATATGGTTGCGGGGGGAATTGTCTTAGTAGCAATAGTATCAAATAACTTGAAGCTTCTACAGTCTCCTAAATGGGTATGAGACGAGCTTGCTGGAGTTCTGAAGCTCGCACTGGGAGGACATCAAGTACAACATGATGAAGTCACAAGTACGGCATCAAGTGCAGTAGACAGGAATCAACTGGGCCATGCAAGCTCTTTGTCCTCAGGCACAAAAGTACGGGGTACATGCAAGTGGCAGCGTGATACGCTCTTGTTTCAGGTCGCCGTCATGTTCCCTCCACTGCGCGTGCCTGTGCCTTGTGCCTGTGCCTGTGTATGAGAAGCTCGTACCAGGTACATGTACTCCGTATGGGGCGGCCGCTTTTGCGCTTTTGCCGCCCTTGTTTTTGTGGCTCCTGGTTTCGCCTTGAAGCATTCCTGGGCGGCATCTGGCATTTCTTTGGCTGCCCATCTAATCTCATTGAATCTCATCAAATCTCATTGTCTAGAGGGTTGCATTTCGCATCTTATCCTTGTATTGGGACCTGTACTGTACGAGTACTCCTGTAAGGCATTGGATCTCATATTGCCAAGGTCAATGTCAGGGTCCAAGGTCCAAGGTCCACAAGACCTGGGATCTCCCAAACTTGTGCGAACCGATGCATCGATAGCGGCCAGCTGCCTCATGCGGAAAGACGCTCTAGCACTCTTGAGCTTTAGCCCGCCGTCTGCAAGTCAACATTTGAACTTTGGCACAGCTCCGGCACTGAGTCCTTGCTGCTTTGGGCCTTGTTCGGGGGTCAATAATCCCAGGGTCCACCAACTTCTCAAGCGATAATCTCGAGTAAAAGGGGGGAACATGCCGAACGCTTTGAGCATCGCGGCATTAGATTACTAGCATCAAATTGAGTCTCTGGCTTTTGTTATGGAGGTAGTATTAGTTAGTGATCCATAGTACGAGGTCATCCGTAGCGATGGTAAGGGTAGCTTTGGCACTGTACCGAACAGAATACGGCGTATTCCTTGATTTCTTTCACAAGCTCCATGTCTATGATGCAGGCATTGCTGCATCCGTGCAAAAGCCCCTCGTCTACTCCGTAGTCGCAGCATCTCTCTGGCCGCTTGCGTCTGTCTGGGTGTGTTGATCGCACACACGAGACCCCCCCTTTTCTGGATCTGGGAGCGACCAGACATCTAAGTTGGCGTGGTATTGGCACAGTGTGGAGTGTCCCTTGGCTGCAGAGCGCGGGACTGTGCAGCTCATCATTTCTCCTACATACTCCAACAACTCCGGGGGGAACCACCTGCTAACCTCGACTAGCAGTCAGTCCCGGTTCAGTGCACTTGTTGCTGCACTTCGCTGCGTTTCGACAGCCCAGTCAGTTGCCCGCCAACCAACTACTTACTACTCGTACCTACAGATCCATCCATTTCGTTCCCCTCCAGTGATTTGCATCGCTCGCTCCCTCACCTCTCCATCAAATCAAATCCAGCATTCGCGCCTGGTCGAATTACTCGTTACAGGCCATAATACCGCTATTGGGTAGATGCTATTAGCTGCTGCTGCTTTGCTTCGGCTTGGAGTGACGCTAGGCCCAGCCAACCAGCCTTGCACCAAGGAATTTAACCTGCCATATTCCCCTGTGTCGCGAGTCAACCGGCTCAAGACCCCTTTGGACACTGTCAATTGATAGCCATAGCATCATGGCCGCCAACAGCTCTTACTTCGCCGGTAAGCGCCCTCCAATCCCAAATCCCCAGCCCTGATTGCGTGGTCGTGACGTCGAGAATCCCGTTTGATTTCCATGGGGGCTTCTTCCATCTTGTTTGGCTCTCGTTCAACCTCGCCCCGGTGCCGCGTTGCCGACCGCGCTGCGATGGCCAAAGTGGCCAAAGTGGCCGGCGGCAAAGACGCGCAAAGGGGCAGCAGCCGTCTGCATGAAGCCTCTCATCATCCCGTCGAAACAGATCAAGGGGGGCCAAAGCGGACCTGAGCGGCGCATCCAAGATCCAAGATCCAAGCTGCCAAGCCAGAGCATCTCGCCATTCGACCCTCCTGCCTGTGTCATGTAGACGAGACGGGATGCCGTCTTGTTTCATGTTTGCCCATCACTCGCCTATCTGGCCTGCACTTGTCCGTTGACTCCAGCTGATGACTCCTATAGGGCAGCAACCCACGGGCCAGGCGCCCAGCCTGTCCTTCAATGGCAACAGCATTGATAACAATGCCGACAGCCTGGCCTCCAACAATCCGTTCCGCAACGTTCGCGCTACCTCTCCAAGTCACCTCAACACTTCCTTTCCCACGACGCCTACATCCCCCTTCGACGACCCGATGCCCTCCTCGCGCCCTCTGTCGCGGAACCCGTTCCTGGACCAGCCGCTCGCTCCACGGCCCGCCGATGTGGCTGCCGCCGTCAAAACTCAGTCCCTCACTGCTGAGGACATCTTCGTGCGTTTTCCCCGTAGCCTTTATGGCTCGGTCATGGCCCCTAGAAACGAGAGGGGAAGGACTTTGGAAACTATCTAGCAGACCAAGCGCTGACCGTTGGCTTTTTGTCAAATTCTAGGGATCTCTGACGCTTGACGACTCTCCCGCGTTTTCAGTCAAGCAACCCGTTGATTCAACCCTGCTGCAGAAGCGCCCTACAGATCGACCCGTACCTCCTCGCCGTGAAAGTGAGAGCACGGCATCCGGACGAGCTGCTGAGAAGCACCGTCCTACTCGTTCCCAAGAAGAACAACTGAGAGCCCGCAAGCCGCCTCCGCCAGGATCAAAGGCGCCAGCGCCAAAGCCGACGACCCGCCCCAGCCTTTTGGACGATTCGCCGCCTCGTAAGCCGGTGCAGCGACGCCCAAGACGCAACTCCGACTCGTCCGTCATGGACTTTGATTCCAAGACCCTTACAGCTGAGGAAAAGAGGATCATTGAGGCCAGACGCCGTCAGCATAGCAAGAGCAAATCAACACGTCCTAGCCGTAAGATGGATATTATTGATCAGCTGGACGCCACCAGCATCTATGGAACAGGCTGTTCGTACTCCCTCTCCCCTCTCTACCCCTTGACTCCTTAACTATGACTCTCGTAACTGTGTTGTATTCTGACCTTGTCCTCACAGTGTTCCATCACGATGGACCTTTTGATGCTCTGAACCCTCATCGGAACCGTCAGAATAGCAAAAAGCTGTCTCCGATGTCAGCATTCCCCGAGGGCTCCCTCAATAACACACTTGGCGGCTCCGGCCCCCTCAATGCGAATCCCGATCACTCGTCCTTTATGGGCCATGGTGGTGATGAGGCATTCCAGGACTTTGCCGCCAGCGGAAAGGGCAAGAACCCTCGAGAGCCCCTCATTTTTGATCCCCAGGCACGCGCAGCCTTGGTGCACGGCGAGGAAAGCCAAGGTTTAGGCACTTCAACTTTCCTCGAGGGAACGCCGGCTGCGCGATCGGCCATTGTTCGCCGACAAGTAGAGCATGCTCAGGAGTTGGCCGAAGGCGGCCTGCAGCGGAAGAAGTCTGTAGCTCAGAGAATCAAGCAGAGGGTGCGACCCGACTATAGCAACAGGCCCATGCCTGGCCATGGCCGCTACGACTCGGACGATTTTGGCGAAGAGCGCATCAACGTCCCCAGACCTCCCCCGCGCGAACGCGAACGCGAACGAGAAGGCAGGCTCTCGCCGCCTCCCATGCCACGACGAGGCTCAGGAAGTGCCTTGGAACGACGAACGAGCGCAGACGAATTGCCATCCCCCTCCAATGAGGCTCCTGCTAAGCCATCGGGCCTCTTGGGCCGAATGAAGAGTTTGAAGGGAGGAAGGCGACCAAACAGGAACGGTGAGGCCGGAGGAATGGCCACCTGAAGCAGGCTGTGTATTGCAGTTGGTAGGGGCGTGAGTATTAGAGTAGCTGGACGATACGAATGGTGGGTTCCATGGTCCATAAATATGATATCCGCATGATGATGAGAGAGCGACAAAGGGGTGCTCTCTCTAGAGGAGTAACGTTTGGGCAGAAAGGTGCCTGTCCATTTAAGAGTTGAGCCTTGGTTATTCAGGCCCGCATATGAAGACTTGTTCTTTTTTCTTATCTCAGCGGGCTGTGTACTTAATATATGGAATTGTTCTTTTTTTCTGGGCGATGTCGGTTCTCCTGTTTTATCTATTTTCTCCTTGTTGCGATACATGTCAGAATTAGGTGGCATCTGAATCTTTTCCTTGCCACGGACAAAACGAAGAAAAAAATGAAGGAGAGTGATCAGGGAAGCATGCAGCTGGGAGTATTTCTCCTTTTATCCCCCCTTTCCCTGTTTCTCTCCTCTGGGTGTGGGTTTTGCTTTGCTGCGTTTTGTTTATTTTTGGTATCAGAATGGAAAACAAGAGGGAGGCCTCAGCAATTAGCAGCCTTGGTTGGGTATAACGTCGACCTGGGCTCGATAGAGTATCTTGAAGCCGGCAGACGCTCACCATATGCTGGCTCTTTTTCTGCTCAAGAGACCTGACGCGGGGCGCCAGGGATTTAGGCTTGATTTTCCTTATTAGAAGACGTAGATTGCTACGAAGAAAAAGATTATTTTGACATATCATGATTCGCGAAGCGATTTTACAATGTGCCATCTCTCCAGTCCGTTGTAGTGACAGACTCGATTGTTGTTGTGTGTCGGTATACTTACTATCTATAACTGACTTCTTTCTGCCATGTCCGCTCTCACGTACTTTCATCTTCTCCACCATCACGCACCAGTACAACAAATGATCCCCTGTTAGCAATCTACAACCACACATCCAATTATAACAAGTATGGAAATGGAAATTGCCATATCATGAGCCAGTTGCTTCAATCTCACCACTATTCTGCGTCTACCTAGACTTGCGGTGCTAATGGCGCCAGCCATCCACACAGAGAGCTCACCACGACAACTGGTCATCAGAGAAGCTCAAACACACGCAAATTGAAGACTAGGCTAGACACCATTCAATACCGTTTGGCAAAATGGCAGCACTGCATCATCAAACCCTCCCTTCACCAACCCACAACCCACAGGCTCCGGGCCCTTCCGGGCCAAGGCTTGTGTCAGCTGCAGCCCTTGCGAGCATCGAGAAGCAACGCCGGGACTTTGTGCGAAGCTTAGGCCCATGTCCAAGCGGATGTGAGGATCTGGATGCATATGTGCTCCTAGGGGGGTTTGAGCGTGGGAGCGTTGTCGGGATAAGCGCCGAGGACGAGGATGGAGTGGGTATCACGGTGAGTTTGCTGTGCCTTTTGTGTGAATCTATGGAGAGGAAGCCTTGATTCACTTTTGTTCATTTCTCACAACTCCACTCCTCTACAACACACTGATTTGCGTGTATCATGATAGTTAGGGCTACAAGTGCTTGTGTGCTCTCTCCTAAACAAGGCGGTTCAAAAAGTCCAGATTGTGACGCCCAAGCCTCCCAGCACCATCGTCGTATTACTCAAGAATAGCATCACGGCTGAGCTCAAGGCAAGAGGCATCACGGCTCCTAGTGAGATTGCTGCCCAAGGGAGGGAGTGTCTGGACAGAATATTGCTTTCACGCGTCTTCGACATGGATGGGCTGTGCGAGGTGCTGGCGGATTTGGACAATGCAGTTGCTCCTGTGGCTGAGGAGCATGTCTTGAACAAATCGGAAAGGGATGATGCACAGCTAACAGAGGAGAAGACGAACAAGACACAGGCTAAGGTTGATGATGTTCCTGGAGACTTGGGGGATGAACCACAGAGCCCGTCTGTCGTTGCTGAGATTCAGGACAGCCAAGATGAGGATGAAGCGTTGTCTCCTTCGCAGCCCGTGGAGACACCGCCTCAGCCCGAGGAACTGCATAAATTACCAAAGGATGAAGCAGCTGCTTCTGACGAGCAATCAAAACAAGATTCACCCGGTATCAGCAACACTGCTGCTGCTGCTGCTACTGCTAACAACAGCAACTCAACATCAGCAACCCCGACATCATCCTCATCACCCACTTCTCCTCCCTCCTCACCAGCTTCTTCACACAGCGCGACAACTCAGTCGCCCACGCAACCCTCCGCCTCCTCGCCTCTCGCCTGCGCCGCCTCTCCAGAACACTCCCCTCCAACCCTCTCATACTGCTCATCAACTCCACCGACTCCGGTGCCGCGTCGTCATCTACAACAGCGGCAGCAGCAGCAGCAGCCCATTCTTCAGAGTACGACATCCCGCCGCCAGAGCAACCAGCCGTGCAGAAACCTTCCGTCGACCCAACTCTTCGGTCTATTTTCAACCCGGCCTCTGAGTCGTCGGGACATGGACATGCCGGCGGGTACAAGCCCAATAAGCCGACCTTTGGCCTCGTCTTCACACAGCTGCTCGACATGCACCTCCTTTGTACACGCGCTCCACGCCCCGGCAAGGCGTCTCTACCGCGTGCACTGACGGTTGTCGAGGTGCTACTAGATGACATTGGCCTGTGGGAAGGTAAAGGAGGTCTTAGAAAGAGAAGGGAGCAACGTTGGACCGTCGTGGCCCCTTATAATGGCCGCATTATCAATGCGTCTGACGGTAAGAAGCTGATAAATAAAGAATGAGTAATGAATTGATTTGCTACCGATGAACTTGGCCTATACAGCCTTCACCCCCAACTTCGATTATCATATCTCACTATGGCAAAGTAATGGTGAAATACAGCGCATTCGAAACCTTCAATGATATTATAAATTCTAGACCAGTTAAAGATTTATTAATATAAACTATATATCGCGTCTATTCACTCGCCCTTGAGTTTGTCCTGCGTAACACTGAATGCCATCTGCAAGAAGTCCTGCTCTTCCCTGGTGTGAACATTCTTCAAACCAGTTGCCACAGAGGCGCTGGGGTTACGACCAGCATACATGACGTGCTTGCGGTCGTGGTGTTGGGTCTGGTTCAACAGCGTCTCAATACGCGGCTGTGTGAAGCTCCAGGCTCCTGCGTTGAGAGGCTCCTCCTGTGCCCAGACAATGGTCTTGGCATTGGGGTACATGTCCAGGTTCTCCTTCAGCTGTTGCCAAGGGAAGGGGTTCAGTTGCTCAATGCGGGTGAAGGCCACGTTGTCAATCTTGTTCTCGGCACGGTACTTGTGCAGACTAGCCCACACTTGACCTGTGCAGAGGATGACTCGGTCAATCTCCTCGGGAGCCTTGATGGCACCCGTCTCGTGCTCCGGGTCGGGAATGATCCATTGGAATCCAGCATTGGGGCCGGTGAATTCCTCAATGTTTGATCGCGCCAATGGGTGGCGGAGCAGTGACTTTGAGAAGAAGATGATGAGGGCTGAGAGGAGTGTTAGTCATTGACGGAGTAAAACACTAGATATATGGGTAAGACTTACGTTTTCTGAACTGTCGGTGCATTTGTCGGCGCAAAACATGGAACAAGTTGGCAGGAGTTGTCATGTAGGCAATCTGCATGTTGCAATCCTGGTGCTGTCGGTGAATCTTGTCCTCGGACGGGAAGACACGGGGGTCTTCGTTGCAAAGCTGCAGATAGCGCTCCAGGCGGCCGGAGGAGTGCTCGGGGCCCTGGCCATCGTATCCGTGGGGCAGAGACATGACCAAACCAGTTCTCTGCATCCACTTGACTTCACCAGAGGCAATGAACTGGTCGATGATGCACTGGGCGTTGTTGGCAAAGTCACCAAACTGGGCCTCCCACATGACAAGAGCATTGGGCGACGACAGTGAGTAACCGTACTCGAAACCCAGGGCACCAAACTCGCTAAGAGAAGAGTTGGAGATGACAAACTTTCCTTGGTCCTTGCTGATGTGTTGCAGAGGGGTATAAGTCTCCTCAGTCTCCTCAGTTTCTTGGTCGTGGAAGACAGCGTGGCGCTGTGAGAAAGTACCACGCTCGACATCCTGACCAGAAACTCGCACATGGTAACCCTCAGTAACGAGAGAACCAAAAGCCAGAGCCTCAGCGGTCGGGAAATCAATGTTCTTGCCCTCGACAACAGACTTTGTTCGGCTAGACAAGATTCGCTTCAGGTTACGGTGGATCTGGAAGCCTTCAGGAGCCGATCCGATGATTTCACCAATGTGGTTCAAGGTGTTGCGATCGACACTGGTGTCGTTGTGGGGCAGAATTTCCGTAGCGAGTTCCTTGGGCGACTTGAAGCCATTCCAGGCGGATGTAGTCCACTCCTTGGACGTGGGTTGGTAGTCCTTGGATTTGGAGAAGCTCTCTTCGAGCATACCCCACACCCACTGCTTGTGCTCTTCGATGTCTTCCTTAGTGAAAGTACCTTCCTGCAGCAGCTTGTCGACGTAGACATCAATCTGAGGAACCTTCTCCTGGATGCGCTTGTACATGAGAGGCTGGGTAAATGAGGGCTGGTCCGTCTCGTTGTGGCCGTGCTTGCGGTAGCAGATCAGGTCAATAACAACATCGTGCTGGAACTCGGCTCTCCAATCAGCGGCCAGCTGACAGACGAAGTTAACGGCCTCGACATCGTCGGCGTTGACGTGGAAAACTGGGGCGTCGATAGCCTTGGCGATGTCCGTGCAGTAGGCGGTTGATCGGGCAAATCGAGGATCGGTAGTGAATCCGATCTGGTTGTTGACGACGAGGTGAATGGTACCGCCGGTAGAGAAAGCAGGCAGAGAGTGGAATCCAAGACATTCATACACAATACCCTGCGCAGCAAAAGCGGCATCACCGTGCAACAGGACGCTCATGGCAGTCTTGTGATCTTTCTCATCGTTGTTGTAGTGCTGAATGGCACGAGTCTTACCGAGGACAACGGGGTCTTCGGCTTCCAAGTGGGATGGGTTGGCGACGAGCGAGAGCTGCACGCGCTTACCAGAAGGCGTAGGTCGCTCAAAGTTCATGCCCAAATGGTACTTGACATCGCCAGAACCCTCATCTCCAGCAGTCAGCGTTCCGGCAAACTCGCTGAAGATGGATTCGTTTGGCTTTCGGACGACGTTGCTCAAAACGTTCAGTCTGCCACGGTGAGGCATGCCGATGACGATGTCCTTGACGCCGTAATCGACACTGCGGTCGATCAAAGCCTTCATACCGGGGACCAGGGTCTCGCAACCCTCAAGGCCAAATCGCTTGTCGTTGGGGTATTTGGTCGAAAGGAAAGACTCAAAGCTGGAGCTCCAAATCAATCGATCGAGGACACGGCGCTTCTCATCAATGGAGTACTTGAAAGGCTGGGGAACCTCGAGGCGCTCGCGCAGCCAGTCACACTTCTCGCGGTCGGGGATGTGGATGAATTCCACACCATAGGAACCAGAGTAGATTTTTTCGCATGCAGCAATGATCTCGCGGAGGGTCATTTTATCACGGCCCTCGCGCTTGAATCTGGGCAAGATGCCAGGTCCAAGAGTGTACTCGGTGTCGAGATCCTTCTCGGTGAAGCCATAGTGCTCGAGCGCCAGCTCCTTGGGCTTGATGTTACCAAAGCCTGCAGAGGTGTTGCGGATGCCAAGAGGGTCGATATCAGCCTTGTGGTGTCCACGAGCCTGATATGCGCGCACGAGCAGCTGGACCTTCAAGTGGTTGGTGACGTCGGAGCCGTCATCAAGGGTCAGGCCGCCGGCAAGACGAGGGACACCCCCTGTCATTCCGGGAACCAGGTTCGGGGGAGGCTGAAAAGCCTGCGAGATGGGCATGTCGCCGCTCTCAATGTTCTTGAAGTAGACCTGCCATGAGACGTGGACGCTCTTGGGGTCCTGCTTCCACTGCATGTACATCTCATCGACATAATTGGCAGTGCTTCCCGACAGGAAGTTGTCGCTGGGGTCGGGGGGCGAGTAGGTGGCATTGGGCGTCGTCGTCGCGGCGTACAGTCGCCTCGTCGTCAAGGGGAGGGGCTTGCGAAGGGCTGTAAGCCTCGTTGCCGTTGCCCTCGTCGCCAGGCGGGTGCCCTGGACACCCCTCAGCAGTGAATTTCTCCACATGGTGAACAGCTCAAGCAAGAACAACAAAGAGGTCTATTGTTATGTGTGAGCATGCATCAGACCCAATCCGTTGAGCAATCGCGAAATGAGCGGCGGAGTAAGTCGTGAAGATGGGAGGCGGCAGAATTTGCTCGAGGGAGAAGTTGAATTGGGGATTTCGGGCTGTCGCAGTCCAAGCAGTCACCTGCGGCGAAAGAAAAACTATGACGGCAGCGGGCTAATAATACCGCTCCTGCCAACTGTTAGCCAAGGTTAACGAGAATAGGGCGGGTGACTTGTGGCTGGTTAGGGGGGCGCATCGGGCTTGCCGGAACAAACAAACGAGCCCCTAGCCAGAGGGTTGCCGAGTACTAACTCGTACATGTATCGAGTACAGCACAGTACAATCAAATGGCTACTATTCTCCGCTCCACCCAGCAGAGCCTTCTCTTCCAATGAGAATTCGCAGACCGCCATACATGTTAGGTAATTGAGACGAGCACAAGCAGGCTCTGGTACGGGAGTTGTCTCGTGCAGGGCATCCATTCATTCAGCTAGTACGGAGTTGGGAGGCCATCAGCGTCACCCGGGCACCTTGATGATGCAGGTGAGGACACGGTGGGAGGGCATGTGGCAAGTTGCAGGTAATACGGCACAGAAGTTGGTGTGCTTTTCGATGATTTCGATACTTGTGATACTTGAGACTACCTATGGCTACTAAGAATACTACTAGGTAGTAGAGTTCTTGAGTTGTATTTTGAACAGTACGTGCAACTCGCTTTGAGAAGCCGAAAGAGGGCTGCTCCAATAAACGGCTATATGCCCCCCAACCCCTGGACCAAATAACCAGGAGGCGCATCCTAGTCTAACTTGTCTACGTCAGATCCGATCGGCCGAACCAAACCTTGGGGATACGAGTTACCATACCCAGGAACAATGCCGAAATGAATTGCCATGTTCCAAAATAACACTCAAGGCTCACCAATAAACAAGGAAAGTCACAGACTCAAGTCGCCTAACTCAGGTGTCTAGTACCTAGGCAGTACCAACTAGACATTGATAACCTCAAGAAACAAACGCTCAGCAGATCCAAGGATTCTTGCAACTCCATCTGAACTACACTCATCGAAAATAGAGACAGAAGCTGCAAGTCAACGTAGTGAAATCTTGAACAAACATCAATGCCAAATGCTGCGGGCTGTCTCATCTACTATAAAATATGAATATGCACGTGAATCAGTCAACCTCCAATTATAAAACCTCTGCCCCAAAAGTATTCGCCGCTACAGCTCCTCAAGCTTTATAACGCATCCTCCAAAAGTTACAAAAAATTCCTTGTCCATGACTACATACATATCTTTCCTCCACTTCAATGCCACAGCTTCACCTTCATATCTCAAACGGCCATGAGCATGTTTACTCACCGGTCGCCTTCCTCCATCACCCACTTACAAACTTTAAAAAAAAAAAAAGGAAAAAGGAACCCAAACATCCAATGGAAATTAGAAAGAAAGAAAAACTGCAGAAAATATGAGACAACCCTCTGTGAGACGCTTTGTGATGATTGAAAGGATGTCTCTTAATTCTCCTGCGCCTATGTAAAGAGTTACCCCTGTCCCAACCAGCTAGAGTC
>PNRQ01000313.1:0-33503 GCA_003439915.1 Trichoderma atrobrunneum | reverse complement strand
AGAGAGAGAGAGAGAGAGAGAGAGAGAGAGGTAGATGGGAGAGATCCCATTCTTACCCCATTCACTCATGTGGTGAGAAACCCAATTCGCTCATGTGGTGAGAAACCCAATTCGCTCATGGTTGGAAATCCTTGGGCTTCGGCCCTAAAGGTCGCTCTGGTACCCCAAAAGGTACCCCTTTTGGGGTGTGGGTTCGATTCCCATGGCGATCTAGGTATATTTCCATTCCTTGACGGATGAACATCTACATTCATTCCTCAATGATAGAAAACACTTGGTGGCATCGTGTTTCGACATTTGGTCATCTCTGCCACCTACTCATCTAACCTCTGCGGAATGGGAGAAGTAGAGAACAGAGATGAGACAGCCCAGCAAGACGATACCCAAGGTAAGTTGATCACCCGGCATCATTATACTGAAATGATCTCGAGGATTCTGTCCGAATTAGTACCTTCTTACAATGTCGCACGGGCTTCCAGGTAGAAGACTACATTCGTCTGTAGTGATGTGGTATTTATGGTTGCCCTTACTTTTTTGTTCTCGGCACCTCTTCATTGGTATGGGATTAAGATAAACGACGAAGCGCAAATTAACCCAGACACTCATGAGCTTTTGTAACTGCTAGAGATGGACAAGGAGAAGATAGAGTTCCGGGCATAGAAACAAAGGCTTTGAGATGCCGCGGAGGAACATGAAAGTTAGCAGCTTGCGAATGCGAAAGAGTCACGAACCCCACCAAAGGTTGTTGAGAGGTAAGCAGTCTTTTCTGATATCCGTTACTACTGCTGTTTTATTCTACTGTCGCTAATTCCTTCTAGACTCCTTTCGATTCTGTCTGCTGAATGTGACATGAGACGCTGAATACCCAAATTGAGATACAGGTAAGCAAACCCTTCAATAATCCCTTCTCTGTGATGGACTCCAACGCTGACAGATCCAAGCGCCATTAATTACGTTTTAAATGCCCCTCGACTCCCACCTAGATGAAAGAGATGGGTGGATATACGGGCATCATCCTCTCCCAGGAGCGCTTGATAAGCCGCCGGATACAAACGAGAGCCTCTTCGAGTTGGGCAAGCTCACTGTTTCTGACTGCCGTGACGGGACTTTTGTTTTCACCACCTTTCCAGTACGCTCAGTACGCAAATACAGCTAAAGGACAAGTTACCGCGTACGCTATATCATTAAAAAACAGACTACTTGATATCTGGCGCCAATATGATCGATCAATGTTCTCCACCATTACGGCGCCATCGTGACTTGAGACTTGAAGACCACGCATTGGTGTTTTCAAGTATGCCTTTGTTGCTCGTTTCGGCCCTGTGTAACAAAGCCAGCTATATATTACCAGTTGCAAAATAAAAGAAAACATATCGAAACTAGTGTGTAAGGAAAGATGAGAAACATGTATGTGGAGAAATCCATGCAGCTTAGTAGTTCAGCAACTATGAGAACGTATCCAAACCTGAGGCTCCACTGCCCATACAACAATAACCCAAAGATATGATAATGAGGCAAGGTGGTTTACACTCGTAACTTCACATAGAGGGGCAAAAATGGCAAAAATACAAAAAGAAACATACAACAGCCGGTGTTCGCCAGTGGTCACCCACCTGACTACTAATCTGCCTCTCATTCGCTTGACTCTGGGAGAGCGGACGGATCCCGTATTTTCGAATGGATATGGTCGTATGTGCTCGATGTTGAGTCAATTCGGCTTGTGAGAGATCCGAATGTTGAGTCAGGAGAGAGGTGTAAGCTCCAGGCTGCATATCCCCCTGTCGCGATGCCCCAAAACAGGTGGGCGCGAACACAGTGGCTGATGGCCTTCTCCTGAGGAAGAAAAACACTCAATAGGATAAAAAAACATTCAATGAGATAACTTAAAGTTGTTATCAATGTATCAAATGGATTAAGATATGCGTATGCCTCGTACGTGTATGTGGCATGCAGTCTGTTGTCCTGAATCATCCTTACCCGTAATCACTCCGATGTAACTCACCGTATTACTTCATTAGTCAATCAAAATTCTGTAAGCTATCAATTTTCTTAATAGCCCATAATATAGTACTTTACATAGACTAATTAATTGGTAAAACTTGTGACTATGTTTGCTGTAATGGGCTAGATACTTATCAGGCTTGCCCTCAGCTGCGTTACCATCAACGACATCTCATTTGCTTTTTCACCATCGCTTATCGCACTATGTAAATCTGAAGTAAAGCGGGGTATTTTTATTATTTGAGACCTATTACTGAAGTTGAAAAAAAAACCCCCAAACATTCACACGGGAACAATACGTCTGAGAGCGCTCAGAGCAATTCTTCCCCTCTCATGGATGAGCATCCCATGCAATAACCAGTCATGTTTTCCCTGAATCATTGTCTCCCCTGAATCATTGTCTCCACAATGACGACTGTTTCTGACTCTTCAGCTGCATCTTCTAATGCACGTAGCCGCCAGATATAGTTGCCAATTTGTGGAGTCCACCACCCACACACATCCGTTGCATCTCCCTCCGTCCACTATCACGGGATATACAGAGCCAAGGCCAAGCCGTTACACTATTCCCCTTTAGAATCATAGCTCAACATCTCCTTGGAAACCACTTACATATTATACCGTTGATATCCTCATCCTCCAATCATGCCACTATCGTCACCCACCTGCTAAGTCCGCAGGAAACCCTTATCACACATGCACCAGTAAAACACAGTGAATACGGCATACTACTACATCGGTCAAGCGATATATGCTCTGAGGCAACCCACCCACTCATAATTGGGTTGCATCAACGCCATCCTCCTGGCACTTATACAGAGGGGTTATTATACAAATATGGGAATATGTCCGCAGTTAATGCACACTGTGAATGATACCAGAGGTAAAAACTCCCTCGTTCAAGTTTCGTGGTGATCGCACTTCAGGCTTATGATCGTACGCAATTTCACGAGTGCCGGGGTCATATCGCGTAGCCAGCGCGTAGCCAGCCTCGTCTGTGACCCCCGCATCCCAAACGATCTAGGCCTGCATATAAATACATAATCCTACCTGCAAAGCCATAGAACCAGGATACTTTTTGAAACCGGCTTGAAATTGGGCGGGGTACCTTGTCTTGATATCCTGGGATGCTGGAGCTGAATCCTCAGTGAGCTGAGGCAATATTCGCTGCTGAGGGGGAGGAAAAAGGAAAGCAGGTTTGTAAATGGCATATGATAACCTTGTAAATGTATTGCGGTGTGCGGTACGAAAATCTCTTATCTGTGTTATAACTTCTCTCTCTCAGGTATCTTCAAACTATAAATACTATCAGTGTCTCCCATCTCATCCCAACCAACCTAGACAACTCGAGACAGTCCAAGATAACTCGGGAGAAACACTCTTAAAATGTCAAACTTTGTTATAGCCCAGGGCATCATCGTCCTGATCGGCGTTCTCGTTTACTCTCTTTTCTTTCGCAAGAAGCGAGAGGCTCTTCTACCTTTACCACCTGGCCCAAAACCACTCCCTATTCTCGGCAACATCAGAGACGGCCCACCCCCCGAGGTACCAGAATTCGAGCACTGGCTGACTTTCAAAGACAAATACGGTCCTATAAACTATTTAAGCGTTTTGAACCAAAAAGTGATCCTGCTTCACGACAAAGAAGATGCCATTGAACTGCTGGAGAAAATGTCATCAAAGACTTCTTCACGGCCCCAACTGAACTTCATGCTGCTGTGTGGCTATGGCCGGTACATAAGTGGAATGCAATATAACGACCAGTTCCGATTGTTTCGCAAACTTATTCACAAGCAACTCGGAACCAAGCACCTGGCGAGTCAATACGTCGATACTCAAGATGTTGAGTCGAAGCGTTTTCTGCTACGGATTTTGATGGATCCCCTCCATCTATTCAAACATATAAAAACGTATGAGAAGTCTTCCAGTATTACCGTTATAAGATGAATGAGTATTAAACTCTAGGGGAAAATGCATGGTTCACCTGCTAATAATAGGTATAGGCAGACGGCTTCTACTATACTGAAAATCACCTATGGCTACTCAGCAGAGTTGCACAGCCCAGATCCTCTGGCTGAGCTGATTAGCAGAGTTATGATGAACGCTTCCGTGGTCGTAATTCCTTTCGCATGGGCTGTTGATCTTCTCCCATTCCTCTCGTATCTACCCGAGTGGTTCCCAGGTGCAGGCTTTAAGCGCAAAGCTCGCGAATGGAGAGAGCTGCTTGATGCCTCTGCCGATATCCCTTACACTTTCGCCAAGGAGCAAATGGCAAAAGGCTCGTATCAGCCATCTTACATATCCAAGCTCATCAGTTCCTTCAAAGAAGACGGCAAAGTGATAGATGAAGAGTTTGATGAAGCGATTCGATGGACAGCGGCAGTCATGTTTGCCGGCGGAGCAGATACTACAGTGTCGACTATCAAAGCGTTCTTGTTGGGCATGATCTTCAACCCCGACGTGCAACGAAAAGCTCAAGAGGAAATCGACAGAGTGGTGGGCACTGATCGCCTCCCCGAAGCCAGCGACGAGGAAAATCTGCCCTACGTTAAGGGCTTGATCAAGGAAGCACTTCGAACTTTCCCCGTCGTACCCATGGGGCTGCCTCACGAAGTTACAGAGGATATAATCTTTCGAGGCCATCACATCCCCAAAGGCTCATTTATACGCTCTTGTGTGTGGGAATTTTTACACGATCCAAAAACATATGCAAATCCTTCGAGATTTGATCCTGAGCGTTATCTCGAGCCTCGGAACGAGCCAGACCCCATGGACGGGTTTGGTTACGGTCGTCGAATATGCCCTGGCAGATTTCTCGCGCATGAAGGTCTGTTCATTACAATCTCACGATTATTGGCGGCCTTCACCGTAAGCAAGGCAATGCATGAGGGGAAGCCGGTTGATTTCGAACCCAAGCATGTAACAGATGGTGTGCTAGACTTTCCGGCGGATTTCCCCTACAGTATTGTTCCGAGAAGCGAGAAGCATGCGGAAATGATCCGAAGAGTAGAAAAAGATCACCCATGGTATGGGAGCAGCGCGAGAGATATTCAAGGGAATGCTCTATTTGACAAGTTCAAGGCGGAGTGTGCCACTGGATTAAGCACCTACTGAACCATGATGGAGAAACTTTGGCGGCAAGGTCGTTTACAGCTATATAGTACCTAGATTGATCCCACTTAACCTCGGCAAATGACCAATTCAATATTCGATCTGGTGCTCGTGATTGAATATCCTGTTTATACAAATGGAATGCAGCTTCAGCTAACCAATCCATATGTGGAGCTGTGTCGCGTTACAATTCCATGCACACGGTAAAAAATTGGCGTGCAAAGAGTTAATTGAGGGTTCGTGCTTTTTTTTCTCTCTTTCGTATCCTAACATCCTTCTCCCTCCGTGACTCCCGAGATAGATAATTTTTTTCTCTCTCTATGTAGTATGTGCAAAACTTGCAACAACTCGTAAAGACCATCCATACTTTGTCATGTAAACTCATACCCAGCAAATCCACTTCCCATTGTTCCCTGTCGACCAAAAAAATGGAAGAAAAAAATAACTCCAAGAGGTTGTGGCAAAGTTCCAGATCTTGGAGCCACAGTGCTCACATGCCAGCGAATCCAAACATGCGGTTTTTGTCCGTGATGTATTTTTACTCGGGGTTTTTTAGTAAACCTTCTTCTTCTCGTCGATGCTGAACTGGCCGGGGCCGCTGTTGACCAGGAGCAGCAGACCACCAACAATGGACAAAATCTGGAAGAAATCGTACTTGGCAAAGTCCTTGTGGGGGTGGTGCTCGTGAAGCTACGTAAAGAGTCCTATTAGCCAAAAGAAACGAAGAAATAGGTAGCAAATGCACTTACAGTCCAGAAGTTGTTCACCAACAGGTTGAAGCCGCTCAGGATGACGACAAGCAGCGTAGCGCTGTACTTGGCCTTGAAACCCACGACAACCATGACACAGGCGCCAGCGCCAAGGATGCAGACGAGGACGCGCCAGAAGGACCACTGGCCGCTGAAGACGAAGCCAATGAAGAGGAAGATCAAGAGCACACGACCAGCCAACTGGAAGTACATCTTCTTGTCCTTCTCATCCAGGGTGGGGAGACCGGCAAAAGCCTTGGTCTTGCGAACCCATGAGTCGGACAAGACCATGAGCAGACCACCAATGACAGACAGGTTTCGCAGGAAGAAGTTGAGGTCGAAGATCAGACCGTAGCCGAAAGCCTGGATGACGACGACGGACATGAGACCGGCAACAGCGTAGTCAGAGTACTTCCTGGCAATGACGAGGGTGGAGCAGGAAACCATGGCGATGACGTTGAAGAGGAGGAAGATGTGGTTAAGTCCGGTGGGAACTGGTCAAGATGTTAGCTCACAATGCCCAGCAAGAAAAGACGCTGGAAGGCAGGCATTGCGCCGAGATCAATGCTTACTGTGGCGGTAGTCGTGAAGATAGAGAAGCTGGTCGCTCCATTGGGTGATGATACGGAGCGCATCCTCGAGGAAGGTGACGACGATCAAGAATCGTCCAATGGCGGGAAGGTATCTGAACGATGCGCCGCAAATGTTAGCTGCCAATTCCAGATTTACACGGTTCTAGCAAGCCCAGAGCTCGCTGCGTGTCACTTACGGCTTGACGGGCTCGCTGATGGAGTCCAGAGCATCCTCGACCTTGCTGGTGTATGGCCGGAGCTGGTCAAGGACGCTGCCTCCGTTGGACTCGTCCGAAACACCAACTCCTCCGACGCTGCCACCAGCATACGGACTGGGGCCGCCAATGCCGTAACCTGAAGGACCGCGATGCGACATTTCGAGCTTTTGTGTTTAATCTCCTTCTTCTGTTCCTGTTCCTGTTCCGATTCCTATTCGCGTCTCCGCCTTGAGCTGTCGTCGGTGCTTCTCGAAGCTCCTTGGTGAGGCGATTCGGACGACGGACGGAGCTTTCCGCTGCGATGGGGTTCCGATGCGATTGCGATGCGCTACGAGACGATGAGCTGCAATGTCAAGGTGCAAGTGGCCAGCAAAGGACAGCGACGGCGCCCAGTCTCACAGGCAGGGTCTGACAAGGTCGAATTGAGTGGGAGAAGCGCAATTGTGCGACGAGAATCACGGCGGGAGGAGGGGCGAGGGAGGAAATTCCCAAAGGTCGTGACCTCAGAAAAGCTCGGATATCTTACATACCACTGTGTCCTTTCCAAATCCCGTGATGGGTGCAGGCTCCGAGGTGTCCACTTTTAACTCTGCAAAAGCCAGTGGAGCCGGGCTTCGAGTTTGATCATGATCCCCCCCAGCTTTGCGCAGGTACCTGCCGCTTCCCCTCCAGCGACTTTGGCGAGCAGTGCAAAGGCTAGCGACGGGGCGTGTAGCTTTGCCCAGGGATGCAGGTAGCGAGGCAAAAGCAAGCCCCCTTCTGGCGCCAACTCTGTGACAATGGCTGTGGACTGGCGCGACAGAGCGCAAGTACATTGCTGGTACATTGCTGGTACAGAACACTGCATGGCAGCGAGGGTCGGGTACCTTCTCGGTACGGCTTAAACCCGATGAGCCTGTCCGTGATTGCATCTGATCCATCCATCTAATACATCACAGCCCGCCCTTACATGTGGCTCCGACTGCACCGACAAGGTAGGTCGGTAACTAAAGCGCATACCTTAGTTGCTTAGTAGGAGGGAATAGTAGCTGGAACCTCCCTAATTAGGGCCCGTGGCGAGGCTTGAAAAGGGCCCCAGTAAGCCCATAGCCGCAGAGAGCTTGACTTACTGTAGGCAAATCCCGGCCAAGCATCCATGATGATGTGTGGAAAAGCTACGCACGCCATTACGGGCTGCCACGGCAAGCGGGGGTGAAGCAGCGCCAAAAATAAACTAATTCAAGGTTACTAGCCATGGCGGCAGAGCATTTCTTGGCAGTTGAGTGCTTGCAGCGGCCCTTTTGCCGTTTTGCTTAGGTCCGGGCATTCATATTGCTTGATCGATTTGAATTGCCGTCAGAATGCTACTGGGTACCCATGTTCTAGTGGGGGTTGAGTGAGGCATGAGGCATGAGGTATGAGGTATTTCAGGTGCGATGAAATGAATGTGAATGCCCAATGGCAAACAATCGAATCAACAATCATCCATTGAATCCATTCTTATTGAGGCGCTATTGACTTAGTATCTTAGGTTTGCAGGGCAGCACAGCCCTACCAACTCATGCTTTGCGCTTCTCAACACGGGCCAGATCCGATCCGGAAGATTCAGGGAAAACCCCAAACAAAAGCCCCCAACGGCATCTCTTCTTCCGATTTCTGACCTGTTATCTGCTATATAGGAAACTAGCTGGTCTGATACTATTTTCTAGCTTCTTCCAGGCCATCGCCAGCATCGGATAGTTCAGGTGAGAGGTACCTCGTCGTCACAAGTGCTCACCTGCCTAAACAATCGCCCCTCGTGCGATGGACCGTCCAGTCCCCTCTTTTACAGAAATTTCAGAGGCTGTCTCGCCCTGCATGGTGATGCCCGCAGCGGAACATTGGAACTTTTATTCAATGTCCTAAACTGAGCAGGTCGTAAATTTCTTGGTACAGGACACCTATCGTCAAAGTACCTTGCACAGGGCGCCACTGCGGTCCGAGACATGTGCATGCTTAAACACCATGAATGGTGGGCCAAGCATACGGTATGTATTGTTTGTACTATCGATTGACGTTATGGAGTACTAGGGTAAGCGTAAACCACCTACCAAGGTCATCTTGCACTATTTCATAGAGTGAGAAAATGCGTGACGGTTGATTACGTGGGATTGACCATTTGTGGCTGTGATGGATGATGGCAATGCAATTGCTTTATTTATCCGTGCTATTTCGCACAACTTGCAATGTTTGGCATCTAGCTTATTCTAACATAAACATGACTGGCCTTCAGGGCGCGTAAAGAGGCACAGGAACACATACCACGTGTCTGTATATCCAAGCGCTTAGTATCTCATCTCATACCATCTCTCCCAGATTACAGCCTACAGTATGCCGTCGGATTCCTCTTGAGCTCTCCTCATACGGTCAAGATTCTCAATGCCCCCGTATCATCATACTCAACCCTCCCTTCGTTGACAGCCCTTCGCATCTCCTCCCTCAATACCGTACGTTCGCCTGTTGTCGGGTCCCATTCCCAGCCTTCGCGCATCCACATCCACCGCAGGCAGGCTCGCAGCTCCTTGTCGGCTGGTTTCACTCTCATCCACTCAGGTTGAAATTCAGCCTCGCGGCCCTTTCCGTTCCAATCTTCAGCGCGGCCCAGCAATTCATCGCGACAAAAAATGCGCCAGCTATCGATGGCATACTTGCCCTGAGTCATATGGCCGATTTCCCACGCCTCAAGATCCTGATCGCTGCTGCCCGATGGCGAATGCGACATTTCTGAATCCTCAGAGTCTCCGCTGCTGAGATCTCTAGGTGTAGGAGTCATGTCCCGTTTATCATAGTTTCTCACTCGATATAATACACCAGACTTTGGTGGCTGGTGTACAAAGGCCGTTGCGTACCTCAGGATATACGCAAGCCGTACATTGGATAGTCCTAGGTGACGTATCATGTCAAGGAGTTCTTCCTTGATTGATGGATCTAACAGCTGCAATGGCGTAGGAAAGCGTTCTTTTACTCGGCGAAATGCAGGTAAAGCCACCTGCCCGCTTGTCTTTATGAGAAACGTAATGGCAATAAGCAGCCAAAATGGATCATGAGCCAGCTCCTCCTGGATGATGCCAAACGAGGGCGAGTCGAGAGGAGGAAACGGGATGCAAGAAATTGTTCCTGGCGGTGGCCGCTTCTTCTTTGGAGACTCTTCCTTTGGTGACGGCTCCTGCAAAAAGTAGGGAGATTTTGTTGATCGTTTGCTATGCGGCGTCTCCTTCTCGTTCTTCAGTTTACAAAGAGAGCTATATGGTCTTAGGTAGTTGAGGCGGGAGCTGTCAAGTGACGATAATACGTTCAAAGGCTGTCCATCCGAAGTCGATGTAACAGCAGCGAGAGCGGTACCCGTGCTCTGATGGAGGGTCTGGTCATATGCACGTATTTGATCGCATTGACGATATCCAGATACAGACAGAGAGGGACCAGAGAGATTGCCTTGCTTGTCGTTTGTCTTGCTCGTCTGGTCCAAAAGCTCGTCAGACCAGTAATGAGAAGTTGTTCCTAGGCGCTGTTTCTTGACGCGTGATTGAGCCTGTGAGGATGGGCTCTTCCGGGCTGGTTGCAGTGTAGGTAGCGAGGGCGGCAAAATCTCGATCTCTCTCTCTAGATCTTTAGCGAGCGCAATCAGTCGATCGGTTTCCCCCCAAGGCTCGGCAGATGGCGATGCACCGTCATATCCATCGAATATTTCCCAGACGAAGCTGAGAATGTCGCTGCCGTCGAGGCTTTCGGGATGGCGATTCTGAAGGCATCGAATTGACCGTGCACAGTCGATCAGATGATGCCAGTCCTCAGCCCCGCCAGTGAGGCTCTGGTCGAAAAGATTTTGCACTTCGTCGTTTGGCGCATCCCCGGATTCCAAGACTTCAGAGAGAAATGATGACGAGTCTTCCCAAACATCGAATACGCACAGGATACTTTGGCCGAATGAGGTTGGCATGGTGTCGAAATTCACGGCGCGCCGTTGGGCACAAACGGCTTCGGTGTCCCGGTGTCTAGCAAAAGGCTTGGCAATCGTGAATGAAGAATCGTTCCATGATGAGGTCGCATAGGCTGATTAAAATAGGTGAATAAAGACAGAGAGAAAACGGTGTCCAAAATGTTTCGGAGCGCCCAGCAGGTAAGTATGCTGAATAAACATCTGCTTAGGGTGTTGTTTTCGAAATGATCGTTAACATCTTAACGCTGCCGCACTTGGATCAAAAGCAACACACAACATTGAGGGGGAATAGAAACCCGAAGCAATTAGCGAATCGGCACCACTGATTTCTTCGCATGTTCTTTTCGCCGTCTTTTTTAGTTTGCTTTCTCTTTTTCTTTTCTTCCGGTTTCTTTTCAAGTTGCTATCTATTACCAGTGTGTACAATTATCTAGGGGCCATGGTCAGCCGTCAACCTTGAAGATCAGTACATACGAGTACTTATTCACCTCTGCACACGAGAAATATCAGACCAATCGGGGCCATTACAACGAATCGAAATTAAAATACACAGAGCAGAGCAGATAGCTACCTAGTAATAAACGCAGCTCCGCAGAATCCCCGATAAGCCGCGGACATGTTGCTGGTGTTTCTGGTCGGCGGTGAAAGCCGAGACGTTCGTGGGGTGCATGGCCAAACCGGCCCCTGAATGGCTGTCGCCTGACTCATCAAAAGTCCCCCACCGTGAATCACTGCAGCCAAGGTGGCGCGTGATGCAATTCTGCGTTTGAGCGTGTTTTTCCGATGGGACCGTGTTGGCAGTTGGCAGTTGGCAGGTCGGCATGGTCTGATGTATCAATTCACTGCAGAATTCCATCTTGTCTTCCCGGGTACAGTACCTGTAAACCTTCAGTGAAGCACTGAGCATTAGAGGTACTCGTTCGTAATGTTTGTGCGGTGTTGGAGCTCACGTGAGCGGTGGCCGAAATGGAACATTTTCCATGTTGTTGGAGGTACAAAGTCTCTTTTCTACTTGACAGAGATAAGCAATGTATCTATACAGAAACTCTCTAATCTTTCTGTTGGTCTCATCTGCGGCGTGATAAATCCACAAGTACCTAGTACTATTGCCTGTATCAAACTCCAATTGCAGATCTTTGTGATACATAAAACTGCTGCATTAGCACACCTCGAAACTGCTGATTATACTCACCGAGCACAACCGACAAGGGAACGTGTCTTGACGGAAGCGCCAATTGCAAGCAGAAAAAAAGAGTGGAGGAGCTCCAGAGGCAACGCTAGCAGCCACTTACCGCACCACGAAAGCACACAAAAAGGTACGTACCGGGCGCCGGATGTCCAATTGCCAGCATTCAGGCGAAAAACGCGAGTCACGTGGGCGTGGCCTATCAGACCCACCGCAATCGCCCATTCTCTCTGGCCGTCTTGCGTCTTGTGCCTCCACCCCGGAACCTCTTGTTTCCATTCCATCTTTCGCATTCCCTCTCCGGCGCCACCTCCGACCCTTCTCGAGTCTGAAGCATCACCACCACAACCTCAATCATCCAAGAGATGAGTAGTCGCGGCGGGAAACTTGCCCCCGAAGTCAATCGGTGAGTTTTTCGGTTCTTTCGCAAGTCTTGGCGTCGCGGCGAGGCTGCAAAGGCGTGTGGTCTCGTTTCTCCGACCACTCGGTCGGCACGTCTCGCTGGATGCTCGGCTGAAAAAGTGTCAAAAGAGTCTTTGCTAACCCGCTCCTCATAGCGCTCTGTTCGTAAAGAACCTGAGGTACGCCTCTGTCGATAAGCAAACGCCGAATCCAGACGAGAAATACATCTGACACTGACTTGTCGTAGCTACAACGTTACTCCTGAGGAGCTCTTCGACCTCTTTGGAAAGTTCGGACCTATTCGGTATGTCCAAATTCACGCGCGGCTGATACTGCTGGCCTGGCGCCAGTATTCTTTTCAATATAGGCTGTACTAACCCCTCTGCAGCCAGGTTCGACAAGGCATTGCCGGCAACACCAAGGGTACAGCTTTCGTGGTCTACGAAGATGTCATGGATGCGAAGTCAGCCTGCGACAAACTGAACGGTTTCAACTTTCAGAACCGCTATCTCGTTGGTACGTGACGACGTGTCCATTTCCTTTCTCTTCTTCTTTCTCTTCTCTTCTCCCCGCCAACAAACGCCCTGCTGACACGCGATGTAGTATTATATCATCAGCCCGATAAGATGGTAAAATCTAAAGAGGACCTCGACGCCCGCCGGGAATCTTTAGCGCAGCTCAAGAAGCAGCACGGCATCGATTGACAATCCGACCGGTCTGTAGGCACCCTGCAGAAGAAGACCCCTTCTTCGTCTGCGGGCCGGTCTTCCTCATCCTCATCGTCCTCGTCAACTTCGTCAGAGATTAAGACAATCCTGCGAAAAGAGAGGTCGCCAGCCAAGGCCACTCTAAGCAGTGGGCACTCTCCCACCCGAGCCGTCCGATTTGCAGAAGGACTACGCGCAGCTCTACCGTCGTTTGCCTAAAACACAGAGCATTGGACGTCGTGCCCACAGAGTGCATTATTATTCTAAACTATTAGCTTTTTTCTTCTTTCCTCTTCATGCCTTGGCTGGCACGTCAGCTTTTTTGTTACCTTAATGTCAGTATTTACCGGATCAGTCACCCCTCAGGAAAGAAACAAATCACGAATGCGAGTCTTTTATCAACGGGAAGGGGAGGAGAGGGTACAGATTGGGGGAGCTGGGAAAATCAAAGGGTGTTTATTCGGCAAGTGACGACATGGCAAGTCACAAATGAACTGCTTTATTCGGAATTTGGGCGGAGCCAACTTTGCGGCCATGTTTACTAGCGAACATCTCCTGCCTCGAGGCCTTAACCAGAGAAATCAACAGCATGTCTCAACAACGCAAACGCATTTGCACCTTTGGTCCAATCAACTGAAGCAAGGCGTGGGGGTTTTTGTTTTTCCATTTGAGTGAGCCCGTCTCATTATTTTACGCGATTTGCTGCAGCAGTTTCTTTGTCTAGCAGCTGAGAAGGACGACTGTCGTTGTGGTGGAGGTTTATGGCTTTTCACCGTGGCGCGTTGCACTGCGGTTAAATGACGTATGATACATGGCGTAGAACCGAAGGAATCAACTTTGACGTCGCAACAGTTGCCTCAAGGGACGTGCGTGCTAGTAGACTTGTATTTTCAGCCTCCAATGCGTTAGCACCTATTTGTGAAACCACAACGAATAGCCAGAAACCCGTTGACATGCGTTTACCTCAGACTAAGGTAAGCCATGCATCCAGTCTCGAGACAATAGTAAGGAACTACGACAGGAGCCAGCGAACCCAAGTCTGCTTTCCAACATCCCATGTCCCAAATTTAACTAGGTGGTGATTGATAATATCGCATAGCATGGAACAGATACTAAAAAATTGCAGCAGTAGTAGCAGATGCTAGAATAAAGTATCGCCTTCGAAAGCGTACGAAGCTTCCAAAAACCGAAGGTCTCGACGAACTAGATCACCGGTCAGAACCTATGCCATACAAAGACAAAATCCAGGCCGATTTCGATGGGTTCATTGGTTCGTTCTTGCTCAAAAATGCGAAAACCGACGAGCTCTCGCACCTCAAAAGCAGCCTGGAGCAATCCGTTCAGGTGCAAACTCTTCGGCATCGGTGTTTATGGCGTACTCATGCTCGTACCACTCACGCAAGTGAAGGGACTCGCTGAATAACAGCTCTCGATAGTAGCGGAAAGTCTCTACTAACCCCAGACAAATCAGAACCCGTGTCCATCTTAACGAGATGATGGACGAGCCGCAAGTCGATCACGGTAGTGGTTATCTCGGTTGATTCATCTGAGGACGATGATGATTCCGACGATGGAGACGGCTCCTCTGACGAAGACATGGATATCGACGAAACTAATGGCAGATATTTCACAAGCCGGGTATGTAGTGTCCTGTGAACCCACAACGAGCGACCAAAAGCATCTGCTTACCTACCTAGTACCTACCTCGGATCAAGGTAGGCCAAGGATCAAGTATCATGATAAGGGTAATCCAGCATATGACGATTGTACTCTTCATCTGCTTCATGAAGCAGGCAGACATCAGACACCGACGGAGACTTTGAATTAGTGCCACCGGATCATCCAGAGTTTACTTGCCTGCTAGCTGAATATGATCGTAGTACGTGGGTGTTGATAGCGTTTACCAACGACTGGATCTATCAACAGTCCTTCCAGCAAGTGAGTACTTGCATCACATGGTGAAAAAAACGCCTTGCGAGTTTGCCAGCAAGTCGCGAGACCATTACAGCATTCGATTCTACAGATTCCTTGGGATCCAAAGTGTCAGTCGCACCAAAAGCTCCTCCTAGGCCGCAGACTCGGTCTCCCTGGCGAGGGCGGTGTTTTCTGGAATCGCAGCTTGTGTGGACTGTCCATAGCTCGACAAGAAGCGAAGATGGAGACCGGGCCGCAGAAACGGCCGGACCTGGTGGGAATCCAGCGGCGGTGCAGCTGGTGCGAGAGAGCGCTGTAGCTTCGCTGGAGCGCGGTGCTGGGGGGTTCTGAAGCAAGCGAAGGTTTAGCGCTAGAGTGTGTGCTACAACGCCGTAGCGAGGCCTAGAGACGGACTGGAAGGTTCACCTAGGTTTTCCCGTGGCGCAGCACCTTTTGCGGTCGCCCTTTGCGGCCGGCCGGGTGGAGTCGCGCTTATCCCCATATTCCTGAACTTGCAACCAACAACGGCCGACATTTTGGGGCATCTCGTCACACTCTTCTTAACGCCGTTACAAGAACTCGCGCAGAAACGGTCGAACTCCAAGAAAGAACGCCTGGAGCACAGCTTTTTTCAGGCCTCCCTTTGCGGTCGAGTGTATCGAGATATAGAAACAACAGGGCTTTTTCGATTACGATTGCCGGCGTCAAGGGTCAGAGGTCCGGCCTGGCCGTGCTCTAGGAACAGGAATAGCATTCAGATCTACACAATGGGCCTGGGAACAAGGCTGATAGTGAGTTCATCGTGAGCAGGAAGCCTGACCTCGTCCAGACTAAAGGCAGGAGATGGCATCATACTGGAAGACAAGATGCCTGATGGCCCATGCTGATTGGTGATTCACTTAGGTCTCTTTGTCTAACCGATATGGAGACGAAGACAAGTCGTGCATAGAAGCCGGTCATGGGCAGCCCAAGAGTGGCTTGTCATTCAGCTCGCAGAATATCGACGATCCAATGAGCATCCTCAACCTATCAACTACATCCCAGTCGTTCAGATGCCAGGCCCAGGCATGCCACGACACGTTCGTCCTATAAACGTCGTCATACACCGTCCTCCGGCCCGGACCCACATCGCCGGCTGAGGCCCCCGGCCCTCTTCCGGAACTCTTGGAGACCAGTCAGAGGCCGTTCCATTGCGCTGGGATTAGGCTTCACTGGTGTTGATGTGTTCACAGCCCCTCCGTAAGGTGTCTTAATTTCCTCCCTGGCCGTCAGCCGACCGGATTGGTCCTTTGGATGAGGCTCGATATGGGCTCACTTGCGAGCAGCCTTCCCCCGGGGCGTTCAGCCTCTCGGCCAGTGACATGCCAGAAGAGTACACCAGTACTCTCACTCCTGGGGAGCTCCTTCCATTATTCAATGTATTCATGACTCCTTCTGTATTGGCCTACACGTACCAAATAGAGGGAGAGGCTCGGTCATTCCCCCTTGATGTTGGTTCGCGTTGTTGGTCGGGACTTGGGTTCGACTTTCCCCTTGACATGATATGTTTGTGGTTACCTATAAAGCTGCTTCAACTTCCACTTCCAATCCATCGTTTCATGACATTCAAGTCATAGATCCAAGAATCTGAAACAACGATACAAACAACGATACCTTCTTGTCACTACGTGGTCAAATCCAATGTCGGTGCCAGTTGCGCCATTCAGCAGACTGTCCCTTGACGAGATGTCTCCCACCAGCCAATCGGGTCCACACGCTGCCCTACAAGGCGACGCCTATGAGCCAACCATAGAAGACTCGAGCTCTGACCTCGAATCCTATTCAGATTCCGAGGACGATGACGACGAGCTCTCTATGGTTGTGCAGTCACCGACTAAACTCGCCTATAACATCAATCATCTTCCAGAAAAGGCGCAGGGTGTCGTGCGTGAAACCTTCAGCGAGCCTCCCGAGATCGCTCTGCAGCAGTGTCGTCTCATTGATGATACATATGCTTTTCAGATGACGGAGCTCGTCACACAGTCGATTCGCATTCGAGCCAATGGCGATGGATCGTCCCAGCTCACATGCTCGTGTGGACGCGGAGACGAAGCAGAGCCATGCTCACACTTGCTATGGCTCTTGGATCGACTCACGAAGCAGATGCTTTACGACTACGATCCCAAAACTCCTCTTACCATGACCCAAGATGGTTTTGCTGAAGAGCTCGGTGATCCCTTCACAGCCATCTCAGAGCACCACCTTGATGTTCTGTCCGATGGCCTCCACTGCCAAGTCATTGACCCGGAAGCCCTCCCCGAAGACGACCTGGCTTCATACCGCGTCCAGGAGTCGCGTGAGCTTTTAGCTGCCGTCTATGGAAAGACTCCGGAGGACTTTCGTCCGGACATCTTCGCACGGCCGGTGCTAGGGAAGAAGGTGCTCAAGCGCAACGACCTCGACTGCACCGTCTTCCGCATGCTGCTTGACAACCACCACTTTTTCAACTACTTCCAATCCGTGTCTCGTCCCAGAGACCCCATCAACGATCCGTTCAGGAAACTCGCGCAAAGAGTCGACCGCGTGCTCCGTCGCTTCGACGCATACGCCTCCGATCCCGCACCAGCGCGATCCTCCGCTGAGACGCTCCCCAACGTTTCCTGGGCGGCGAAACACCTCCTCGGATGCATCAAGCTCATCAAATCCATCATCTATACGCGCGACCGGCCCCTTCAACCCTCAGAAGCCGCGTCCGCTGCCCGCACGCTTGTGCACATTCTTTCTGCCGTCGTTTCCCGCAACCACGATGTCGTCTCGTCTGGCTCTCCCACGCCGCGAATAGAGCGAAACTTGTACTTGCGCCTCATTGGGGACAGGGACAGAGACTTTGTGCTGGCGGAGCTGAACCTGCTTCCCGAGGCGGCGAGCCAGCATTTGCATACCCTGGAGGCTGTTTTGGAGGACGTTGGGATGCACGGCGCCCCGGTGACGTTTGTCGATAAGTTCAAGGCGCTGCTATCGAGATTAAGGGCGCCAAAGAGGAGCTCTAGTCTAAAGAGGCAGGGTGATGATGGGGGTGATTCTTCTCGAGGTTTCAAGCGGATGAAGTAAAGGGAGCGGCGTCTGTACATGTGTTGGCTTTCATTTCTTGTCCCCCTTTTTGTTTTCTTTCTTGTGTCGCACTCTGTCGATATACATATCACGCCGGCCGTGATGTCGTTGTTTTACTATTTTTCTTTTCCTCTCTTTATTCTTCTTCTCTTCCCCCCTTTCAATTTTCTCAACCTCCCTTGTTTACTCTGGGGGCTAGTGTATATGTACAGAGTACGCAATATTGCACTCTCATTGTATTCTAGGTAGATTAGCATTCACGCGATTTGTTCGATTTTCTCTAGATGAGTTTCACAAGACAATAAAACAAATTTTAAGAAATGGTCAAGATGAACAACTCATTTAAATCAAATACACAGCTAGTAAAGTCATTTCCTCGTGTACATCTCCTCCAACGTTACATGCCAAACTTGGGGCTCAACATTTCCTTTCCTCACGAAGAAAAGGGAAACCCTCCTGACTCAAAACCCCCACAAGCGCAGACCACCCCTCGGATCACATGGAGAGCTAGGCGTCCTATAGAGTGGCAAGCTAGTAAAAGATATGGCTGTCCTCGAGAAATTTGGTCAGCTCCTCGCGGACCTCGCGCAGGCTGGGTCGATCATAGTAGTTCTCGTTCCAGTCGCCCCTCTTCATGCCCTCTGCGCGCTCCTTGAGCCACGCCTCCGAGTCGGCGATCTCCTTTGCCCACCAATCGCGCGCCGTCTTCTGGACCTCTTTCGCCGTGGACTCGCCCGTGTTTTCAAACTCTCGCAGTACCAGCTTGTCTCTGCGGCGGACGATGAGCCTGCTAAGCCCAGCCTGTCGGCCGCGAGTGCAGCGGTCGATGAGATCTCGCATGGCGGGCGGCGTGCGAGTGTAGCCGGGAAACTCCACCAGGGCTCCCATCGGTACGAAAGCCACACCGCCGCTCGCTGGGGAGCGCTGTTGGATTCAAAGATGCACCAAAGGACTCGCCCGAGCATGTACACCTCGCAGGCCTCCTGCTCTTTGGGAGTCAAGCAGGCCCACGGCACGTTGTACCCCTTGGATGGCCAGACGTAATCCTCACCCTGACCCATCTCCTCCCACCCGGGAAGCATGTCCGTCAACATAGCAGCATACTTGTCTACAATGTGCGAGGGGATCTCGTCGTCGACCGCCAAAAGTCGGACATACTCGATTGCGTTGACTTCTGGGGCCGCAAACTCGCACCAAACGCCACGCTGCTCAAAGTCAACCATGACAACATCCCCAGATTCCGACAGGACAATGTTGTCAAGCCGGAGGTCCGGATAGAAAATGCTGGATGTCTCACGCAAATGCACCAAGGCAGACGCAAGTTGGACAGACCATCTGGCCTTGTCGGCTAGCGACACTCGGTCATGCACCTGCAAATAAGGAATCAAGTCACGCAAGCTGCCATGGACGTGAAACTCGAGCGTGAATCCGAGAACGGCCGTCTTGCTGCCAAAGCTGCACTTCTTCGTGATGAGGTGGACCGGTCGTGCCACAATGTTGGGGTGAGCCTTGATGGAGAGGAGCTGTCGTAGTTCATGGTACAAGTACTTGGTGTAGCTGGTCAGGGCCTTGAAAATCCATGTTTTGCCTTCATATTCAATGAGACAGACACTGTCGTGCAACTGTGACAGATACACGACGTCGTGAATGTCGACCGTCGGGGGGAGGTCCAGGTGCGACCCCCAGAAGCTTTCAAACGATGCCACAGAGAGCATTTGACGCTCGAGGTAATACGTTGGAGCGATGCATACTTGGACTTGGCTGACATCCCTGGGAAGGTTGTTGAAGACGATCCTTGAGCCAAAGGGTATGTTTTGATATATCTGAGGCGGATCATCCAACGTCGACGTCCAGTACTGGAGCAGCCGGAGCACATGTTGGGTAACGCCAAGCTGTGAGATGCGGGATGCGTCTCGTGTGTAGAAGGCCACGTCCATGTCAAGGACGCCGCGCAGCTCGCGCGAGAGGGTCGCTGGCTCGGGTATGAAGACATCAATGCGGAACGGGGGAATCGATTCCATGAAAAGAGGCACGGCATAAAACTGAGTTCCAAATGCAGTACAGCCATCAATACGCCACAAGGGCCGCGCTGGAGGCTCCAGACTGTCGATGCGATTCTTGGGATTCAGTGGAGACTCATCCCACGAAGTTTCTCTCGCAGCGTTGACAGCGGCATTAGCGGCCGACTGCTCCCAGATACTCTCATCCGAGAAGGCTGCGGTTGGATGGATGACATCGTGAATCGACTGTTGGCTGAGCTCCATGTTGATGTTGTGCAGATGCTATATGTCTCAACTCAACGGACAGGTGCAGCTTCTACTGTTACTAGAGAGGGCAGTGTCTTTATCAGTCATTTGGCACACACGAGAGAAGAGACCGAGAGAGCGGCGGCCGCCGACCTAGTACTCGTACCTCTTCCACTTCCACGTGCGGGCTCTTGTGCTTGATCAAACTTGAACCTGAGCGAGAGGAGTCATTCGACTTGCCAGCCAGCTCTGGGCCCAAGCAGCTGCTGTTTGCCGTCACAGGCGGCCCGTTGCAAGGCTAAGGCAGCGATGGATTCAGCTTCTTTCAACCCCTCCCAGCTGGAGAGACTGGCCGGGCTTCCGATTTGCACAGGACCGAAGACGTCGATTGTGTCACGCCTTTTTGCGACTCGAGCTGCTCAGTTGAATGTTGCCATGCATGAACTGGGGGGTTCGTGGCCAACAGCCCGCTGCATCTGGCTTGATTTGGCTGCAGCATTACCTTATGCCTGATCACATGATGCGGCCTCGAGGTACCAAGTACACTTGCATTTGCATTCCATTCCATCTGATTTGCGATATTAGGCGTGGAATTGGCCATCGTCTTTGGAAATGCTGAGTTGTGCTTTGGTTTGCAAAGGCAAAGAGCCGATACAAAACTGCTTCCCTGCCGCACTTGTGCTAGACTGAGTTTTTGGCAGCTGGGGCTAAGGTCATGTTTGTTGCCCAAGCTCCGCAAACACACAACACCTTTGAGCCATCAGTCGTGCAATTGCTACGTCGGACAGGGACATGCACTTCGGCAATGGGTGGCTATTTCAGGAGCACGGCATGCTGGAAGGCTGGCGACGGGCTGGGATCCATTTCGTCATTGTGTTGGTCGAAAGACGCTTGATCCGTCTGCTTCCCTGGTGCTGAGAGGGCAATGCCGTTCCTATATTTACAAATGTCTAAAGCTCACGCAAATGGAGCTGAAGCAAGCCAAACTCGGGAAAGCAGATGGCTTGGACGAATCAACCAAGCAGCTTTCCATCGGCTATACACTTCGTCGCTACTGGTGCCCGCGAAGAAAAGCACACGCGACAGAGTACAAGCAGCTTTGCGGCTGCACATCCCGTCAACCAGCCTCTCTCTTTTTCCTGTTCCCGTACCCGTACTGGGATTTGTTAATCTTGCTGCCTTGGGTATTAATATCGGCGTCATACTTGGCCGCCGCCACCGGCGCTTCGTATACACGCAAAGATACACGCGAAGAGGATGGCTTTTTTCTGTCTCTTATTTTGCTGCAAGTCCCTTGTTTGCTCAAGCCGAGCCGAAGTGTAGGATTGAGTGGAGCAGGGAAACTTTGGCCCCCAAAGCCATTGCCGTCTGTCTCTCTTTTTTCTTTCATGGTAAGCAGCCGATGGGGGCAGAAAACAGCGATATTCAGGGTAACAGATGCATGTCTTGCTCAAGTGTCAAAGCACACCTTGACAGTTTCAACTTACCTATGGAACACTCCATAATAGGATATTTTGTGGCGTTAATAATGACTCGGGGAACCCATGCTATGCATACTCAGTCATCTTCAGCCGCAGCAAGCGATGATAGCCGTGTTCTGGAGTACGAGTATAGGAGGCAAGATATTCGGACAGGCCCGGTATGCGACCCATGGTGCTATTGTTGAGCCAGAGGAAAGCTTGACACAATTATCCAAAGCTACACCATGAAGACGCACAAAAGAAGCGGAGCTCAATGCATATGTTGTCATTATGCTGCATGGCATGGTCTCTCACGTACGACTATAGCAGCTTGTCAGTGACAAAGAATCTCCCAAACCTACTCATTTATATGATAGTTACGTAGCATCAGGTGGCTCGGACTACAGCTGACCATCTGATGCTGCTTCCTGCCCACTTACATGTCTTTGGCACGCACTCATCGCGATGCGAACGGTAGCAGCGCAAGGTGATTATCCAGATCTGAACTGATCGCCAATTTCGTGGAGAATAATGCATCTCCGTCAAGACTTGCATTGACTGATGTCATAACGTGTGTCAGACGCATGTTGTCATTAGTTGTGAACGGCTTTGCTGGTGTGAGAGGCCGTGCTGTTAGCAAAGATGCTCTTACACACCCATCCCATGCAAATAGCTCATCCGAAGTTGCCAGCCGGTTTCTTTATGGGCAGCCGGAGGAAGATGCAAGTCACTAGGGTGAATCAAAAGTATCGTCCTCCTCGCTGTGACTTGTTTGAGGGGGCCCATGGTACCTTGCAGCCTGGTCATGATCTGGATAGCATAAGCCACGGCCCTCTCCATCTCTGCTAACTCGACGGCTCGAAGCTCATGTTGGCACCACTGCTTCTCCCTAGCCCCGAGAGGGCCTGGCTAAACTCACATGTGCTAGTGGTTTTGTGGCGTCCATGCTAAATGCTCACCGGTCGGCGAGGGATGTTAAACGCCTTTCGGAACAGAGAGCAGAACCCAGGGTCTCTGCATATCGTGAGCAGGCCATTTGATGCGGCCGGCCATATACAGGCAGCTTAGCGGGCTTGGGAAAGTAACATGTAACACATGGTTACCCAGTCTTTGGCGGTATGAACTGTAGTCCCTTTTGTGCAACGACCACGGCACCAGCACCATACTGTAGCTGCTTCGAATCAAGGCCCTGCACCTCTCACATGGCTACGGCTTCCCTCTGGCCTCGGAGTGGACCACGAGAATGTCGAGTCTGGCTGCATATGCACGATGCACCAAAGGACGGAGACAGTCCGTAGACATCCCGCACGGTCTCTTGGTACTACTAGGTACCCAGTAAAAGACGGACTGATCTCATGTTGTGTAGCTTTGCGAGAACAGCGTTAGCTGGGTGATGAGATCAGAGTCAAGCCCCATTGGCGATAAGAGAAGAAACCACCGACCAGTCCAAACAGCGGTGATGATAACGCGCGTATACGAGCAGCAACACGAGTGGTTTTGACAGATGCATTTTCGTAATATGCATCTCGCCGAGACAATTTCGAAGCCACAGCAGACGAAAGAACTAAGGCATGGAGTTACAAGGTTAGGGTAGACGATGATGGACTTGGAGGCCATGACGTTGTCTTGCATCGGCCCTGAGCAACTCCACTAGCCCGAACAGTTGCAGCAGCAGCAGCAGCAGCGGGGGAAAGTCAGAAGTAAAAGCAGAAGCGGGAGATGAATTGCGAATCGGCGCAAAGAAACGGACGGTGAAGCATCTCCGCAGCAGCAGCTCGTCAGACGCTCTTTTAGAGGCTCCTTGGAGGCTGATTGCAGGTTCATTTGCAGGTAGAGGCATGGAACTTGATGCCTTATATTGGCTCAACATGGAACCCAATTGGATTTCATCCCGGCGACGATGATTGGCCGGCTAAGCAAAAAAGGCTCGCTCTGGCCCTGGTGGCTAGCACGGGGCAACTCGTCCTGGCTTCCTTCCTAACTAAGGCACAGCACAGGCAGGTCCGACTCCAGGCGGAGAAATAATGGAGCAGGCACGGGATTTCAGCCGTTGCAGTGGAGCACAGGCCCTTCCAAGGCATTGAAGTTTAGCAGTGGGAACAGCCATTGATCTGCCAAGTCTAGCCCCCGCGGGCGAACCACCGCCTTTCCGCACCTTAAGTCAACATCTGACTATCGAGTTCTGCTTCACATGGCACGGCATCTTCGCCCTCGGGACGCCCAGTGGAGGCGCTGCTCCGTTCTCCGGAGAATTTCGAGCAATGATTCATGAACCACGCAGCACGAGTAAGCCACAGTCCGTGTGTGCAATTTCAATTCCAAGTCCAATTTCGCTGCGAGGGTGGCACAAAGGCCGCCGAGGCGTGGGGGAGACGCAAATGTCTTGTGTGACGAGACGAGACAGCCACGCGAAAACACAATGAACAGCCGCCCACCCTCACCCTCGACTCGACCGACCTCTTTTCCGATGGGCCGTGCCGCTGGGAAATCCGCACCGGGCCTGGAGCTCGACCAAGCTGCTTGGCCAAGCACCGCTGCGAGTTTGTCTTCGTCCAAGGCCTTGCCTGCTGGACAGGCTCGAGAGGTTTCCAAGATGCTCACCCCCCCTGGCACAGAACTGCGGCTACCGAGCCGGAATAGATCAAGATCCCCCGTGGTTGCGTGGATGCATCTGCTTCGTGACTGGGGTTCCAAGCCCGTGTGGGTGCAGTTTAATACAGGCCTCGCTCACCGGTTCCCCACTCCTAAGCGGTTCATTCTCGACAACTTCCTCGTGTGGTAGCACGCACAGCTTTTAGCTCGTGGATTAGTATGTTCGAGCCCAGCACCAGTCCAATGCACAAGCACCACCAGTCAAACCACATGTGCCTCGTCTGATCTCGGCTCTAGCTTTCGCATATTGGACGGGCAATTCTACACTGTGCCAAGTTTGTCTGTCATCCGACTCATGAGGTCTTCAATCATCAAGCGGTATGTATTCATCTGAAAAGACAGACAATGAGTGACCCGGCGTCTGTTGTTCTTTCAGGCGAACGGACGGCCTGTGGTTGAATCACTTGCTGCTGCGTTTTCCCAGGTGCAGGTCGCAGTGCATGTGACCCGCCCGCGTTGAAATGAAAGAGGCGTATAAGCTGCAGTTGACAAAGCTCTTGTGGTACCATAATAGCCTTAGAAGATAAGACGACTTTTCATTGGACTGGGTCGCAGTCGGACTCCAACCTGCTCTGCCAGAATCCCTTCCTGGATTGCGCACACTGGCCGTCAGCTCCGTTGGGCGCTACGGCTGACTCTTCTCCCGGCCTGAAGACGAGGGCATTACTTGATGCCCGGGTTGTTTACCGCTGGCCCTTTGGTTCTCGTTGGCCAACTTTGTCATGATGGCTCCGGCGCAATGCATCTTGCTGGAGTTTTACACACCGTCAGGGCCGTAACTGCGCAATGACATCTCAGCCCATTCATCTCGCGATCGCATGTGCCCGCTATTTCTCAGCAGCTGTATGGTATGCCGGCCCGACCAGGCTCAATCTTTGCTTCAATGAGACGACGAGGAGTTAATTGGGCACTGCATCCCAACTACTCCCCCTCCCCCCTGGCCGCAGCCGTAGGTAATACCCCTCAATTCCCATTAAATACACACAACCTGTTTAGCACAAGGATCCATGATTCTGCTCTCTCACCGAGTCGCTTCTCTCTCTTGGAAAAAACAGCTATCGTCGTCTAGCTTTGGATCCAGCCACTTAGACCACAGGCCAGCGCCTATGCACACTTCGGCAACACGCCCCAGATTCTAGCCCGCGCTACCCATCACCCCTGCTTTACGGCCGGAGGAGAACCCTGGGCATCGAGGATACAGCCGGCAGCGCAGCAACAGCAACACCAGTGTCCCCAGAGCACATTCATCATCGGTCACCAGAGTGGCGGCAGCACGAGACCTCTTGGACAAGTGTAGCCAGGCGGGTGCGCTTCGCAGGTCGGCACCATCATTGGACTGGGCCCAACGCTAGTCGGACTCCTTACTTACATGCCACCTCTGTCTCTGTCTCTCTTACTCTCCGGCCAGGCTGTTCCATACACCGGTAAACGAACCCTCGTCTTGGATATTTGCGGCTCACTGTGTTCCCGCTCTTGCTCCTCCTCAACCGCACAGCGTCCCGCTCCACCTATCGTTTTACACAGCGGAAGCCAAACTCTGCCCCCAGGAATGGTTCCGGTGGCACCATAGCCATCCACCCCTCCCCGGCGTCGCTCAACCTCACCCGCTGTCTCGGTGCACAACTTTGGTGTACCTTGTTGATATTGCCTTGTCTCTGGAGTCTAGCTGATACTTGGCTTTCCACGTGCCGGTACATTGGATCCTGCTCTTGTTACTACGCCGCATCTGTCCAACACACCCCATCTATCTATGAGCATCATGGTAAGCCGACTTCCTCACCCCACGGCGGTAGCCTGCATGGTTATATCTGTAGCCGCTTCCCGTCCCCTATTGTTTGAGCTTCTTTTAACAATGCCTTCACCACTTATGCTGTCTCCTTCCTGCTGATTCCTGCTTATATCCTTTCTGTACAACATCAATCCATTTTCCTCTCCATTTTTCCTCCTACTCCAAAAGTGCGGTCAAGTTAATCATCACATAGGCTCCCCGTCGAAAGCGTGTCCGGTCACTGGGCACATTTGATGTGTCAGTGCCTTCAGAGTCTTCAGTGCCTCTGGTACCTCTAGCCCCTGTGTTGAATACGGAGTTTTCACAATTGCCTCTGGATGATCCGCAACTCTTGGTAGGACAAGCGACGGCAGCCCTCGACTATACTTATGGTTACTCTGAGTATTCAACTGGATACACATTAGGCTATACGTCTGGTTATTCGCCTGATTTACCCCCTGCTTGTCCCTCCAACTCTCCAACGCACTCACATAAACGCAGACGACTAGAAGGTTTTTACCCAATGCCTTCTGTAGACGAGCCATCGTCATCTGCCGTTGACTATCAGGAAAAAGCACCTGTAGCAAATTCTCATGATGACCAGCAGGGTCATGATGAAACGTCAATTATACCGCGATGGGCACCCGCCATGCCTGATGTTCAATCTCTGAGCTCCCCGTTGACATGCATGGCAGAGACCATGTTTGCCTGCTGTAACTTTGCATGGCAGCATCCTACCGGTATGCAAGCTCCCTTTCCCACCGCTTTGCGATTCCTCTCTAGCACCAAGGTGATGGCTAATGGCTTGACCCAAAGGATACCAACTTCTCTCCAATCCGGCGGCCGTGGTATATGAGCCTCCGCAGCAGTACACGATGGAAGTGGCACCACCTGTGCAGCACCTTGTCTCAGGCAATGATGTGTTACCTCAACATGCACCGGCGCAAGATCAGCACCTGCACTTGGATTCCCTGCCACTCGACAGCTACCCCGTCCTTGGAGAAGCCTCATTGCAGCCACTGCTTCAGCCTGTGTTGCAACCCATCCTCCAGGAGTCACCGTGCATTGCAAATACGGGCGACGATTCTTATCTGGTAAACCAGACTGGCCATGAGTACTCTAACCAGCTCGCTTCTTCGGAGTTATACAATTATCCAATAGTCACGACAGCGATGCCGTTGCCAATGCCAATGCCACTCATTGATGAGAATCCCATGGATGCGAACCCTGCACCGCTGCCGTATGGTCCGGCTCCCCTTCTACCGCTAGTTCAACCTCCTTTGGTGGTCATTGAGCCCACATCCCCTGAGATGCCTAACTGTTACAGCACTCCTGCAGTGCAGAATGTACCTCAGCCAGTCCAACCTGAAGATGGGGGCAATACAGTTGGCCAGAGGCAAGATACAAATCCCGACACCCTGCAACCCACTCAACGTAGTGGTAAACGTGGCCCATTCAGAGACCAAAGTCTTCGAGAGCAAACGGCTCAAACAAGAAAGATGGGCTCGTGCATAAGGTGCAGAATGCAACGCATACGCGTAAGTGGCATCCCCAGATAGCGAGGGGCGACGTACCCCGTCTCGTGTTACACAACAACACTCGGCATGATCTACGTAGGCTAACGTAACACTCTCCTTGCAGTGCGAGTTCAACTCGGATGTTCCAGGCGGTGTCTGCCTAACGTGTAAAAAGGTAGAGAATACAAAGGCGGCAAGGCTACCATGCCTCCGGTACAAGATCACCGACATGATACTCTATAAGCCAGGCGCAGTCCCGGGTTACGAGTGGAGCCAAAGATGGAACAAGAACAACTCAGAACCCATCCAGCTTTGGGCTGAACGTGAGGTCAAAGTCATTCATATATCTGTTGACTTCTCAAACTCGTTTCTCCCACTGTCGGTGCGCAAATTCGTTCCACAGGAGGGAGACAAACTAGAACGGACATGGGATTACCAGGGCACCAAGAAGTCGGTCACCATCCCGCCATACGCACTGGTCGACCTGGAAGCCGGCAAATCGGCATACACCAAATATATCCGAGACTCCATGACCGACATCTTTCGGAACTTCCTTGGTGACACCGATAGTCTCTTGTACAAGACGTACCGCCAAGCTTGGTACATGTGGAAAGACCCAAACACGCCTAGGGAATCGTTTGAGCTACTCAATTGGACGCTTCGGCTGTGGATAGCCGTCCGCTTGTCAACTACGTCGTGTTTTATCGCCGGGAATGAGAAGCTAGGCATGTCGACCAATATTCTTGACCAAACCAATCCAAACCCTGGAAAGATTCCACTCCCCCCCGTCCTGGGCGCACAAATGGATATGATATTGATCCAACACATCCAGAGCAAACTTAGACATGAGCTGTTGGACAACCTCCAAAAAGTAATGCTCAAGAATAAGCCATCTAGCTGGCTGGTGACTTACTTGGTGACTTTCATTCTGCTTCACAATATCGCACTTATTACAAAGCACGATGCTGCATATGCTCGCAAGCATGGCATGAAGGTGAGTTTACCCAATGCATAGGGTAACGTTGGCGGCCGGCAGCCATGTTAGGGGCGCGGGGCCCATCCCTCCTCGTCCCTCCTTGGCACGTAGTACCAATATGCTGACGAGATTGCCCTTGCAGCGCCGTTATGCTCGCGAAGAAAAAGTCCAAGAGTATCATCTGGGTGAGACCGGCCCCTCCTCCCGCCGTTGTACGCCGACGTAGTGACTGACTTTTGGCTTCTAATGGCGATGGCAATACAGGAGCCAATATTATCCTGGCCCACTTTCACTACTGTAACAAGGGTATTGTGCCCTTCTCGGAAGAGTGCGAGGATCAAGATCTTCGGACGTTAGCGCATCTAGATGAGGAAAAGATCAAGTTTGTTCGTGCGACCAGGGCACAAATTCAACGGCACAGTGAGTCTCCGATACCACCACACTCCCCCAGCTAACCGGATTCCCGGACTGGCGCTAATACAGGGGTCAACCCTTCTTGTACAGAGCAAGAGTGGGAGGATATGCGCGCCAGAAAGGCGTACGATGAGGACTACTTCTTCGTCAGTCAGTTATTTGAGGAGAAATGGCAGCCAAGGACCACCGTCTTGTAACATTTGTTTTTGTTTTTCCCCCCTCTTGTTGCTTTCTTTTCCTGCCATAAAGCCACCTAGTAATACCTTGAGGTTGTTGAAGCGGTGAGGTGTCGGTACTACGCGTTTAGTTTGGATGAAGGGGTAGACTGCAGGATGCAGTGCCCCGAGGTGGAGATTGGGTCTGGCAAGTGTCAATCGAGATACCTTGTTCCGAGATGAAGTAGTACAGGTATGCTAGCTACCATCCAGGGGCATGCAAACTAGCCAAGATGGCAAGTGGTACGCTAGATGTTTCGCAGGTCTACACGGTCATGGGTGGCTGGGAGGAGAAGACATTGTTCCCGGTATGATATGATATGTTACGTACACGATGGACGCTGAGTATACGAAGTACGAGTAATGGATAAAAGAAGCACGCTCCTAGGCATCAAGTTTGTTGTCTCTTTTCTCCGGCGATCACCGATTAACCATTGCCCGATTCGTACAGATTAGCGTGCTGGAGCCAATCCCATGCGAAGCAATCATGAAGTCGGCGGCGCATTGAAGGCTCCTATAAAGGCAATGGCCCTCCCGCTAGCAGTGTCGCTTTGTCCGGGAGCAAACATCGACGCAATGAAGCAAAAAAAAAAAAAACAGAGGTCCTGTCGCAGCTCCTCATACGGGACTCTCGGCATGTATACTCCCGTCTACGCCAAGATACCTTAGCAGAAATGTATACACGATAGGATAGCGGCATCGGCCCCGGATATCTGCTGCACTGAGCCGGCAGACTTGACCGCTTGTTCTGAGCAACAAGAGAAGGGAGAGAGAGCCGTGTTTTGGCTTACTTTCCTCGTTTTGTTTCTTTTTTTCTCTTTTCTTTTTCTGGCTTTGTTTTTTTACTTTTTCTTGGTGGATGCTGTGGATACTGGGGCTGAGATACAAGCTTCGACAGGAAAAAGGAAGGAAACAAAGACAGGGGTGAGCAAACTCGCCTAAGAAAGGAAAAAGCAAAGCAGAGCTAAGCTAGGTAAGCAAATAGCAGAGAAAAGAGTCGACAAAGCAGATGAATATCTGATCCATTACGAGTACCAGCGAGTCTACCCTGCTCAACGTCCGGGGGCCTCAATCACGCTATGCTCTCTGGTGTCTTGCTATTGCCATCCCCTACGCTACCAAGACTAATGTGTCTCAGCCGGAAGCTCACATTGGGAGGCAATCTAGTACAAAGGCGAGATGGGCCAATGCAAGGACAATCATGGCTACTAGGTAGAGGACGTACTACTACTAGGTATAGTAGGTAGTGCGGTGACGGATACGGGCCGTGAGTTACGGCAGGCAGCAAGCCGAAGGGCCGGCTTTGTGATACCGGCCGCTTGGCCCGCCGCCGGAACGAGTCCGCGGCCGGATCCAATGGACAAGGCAAGGGCCATGCTTGATATTTGCTGTTTTTCTTTGCTTCTTGCGGCTTGCCTAGTTGATGGCTGGGTGCAGTTTGAACCCATATTGGTTTCAGTTGCTCTTGCCAGCTTAAGACATTGCAATTTATTTGCCAGAGAGGCGGTCTGTCTCGACATATAAATGGATGGCCTCTGTCGTACTTTCCCAAACTCTCAAGTCCAGCAGTAATCGAGTCCACACCGTCGTTTGACAATTCCACACAAACTTTTTTATATATATTTGCCTCCTCATCTCTTCTCCCAAACTTCTCTCTCACCACACACACGCATTCGTGATCTTTTGACTCCAGAGTCTTTGCCATTCTTTGCCGTCCGCACTTCAATCCAACTTGAACACTCTCTTCCCACCTTCAATAGCCAACATATCACCTGTGATCATTCGCAATGGCCGGCACTGTTGTTGTCAACTCGGAGCTTGTTGCTCCTCACCAGGAGCTCAAGCTGCATTCTCCCCCCGCAGAGATGTCGAGTCTGCCCAATGGCTTTCCCTCTGTCCTGAACACGCCTATGGCATGGACTGGCCAGCAGTTTGAACAGCAGCCTGACTTCATTCACCACTTGGATGCCGAGGAGCTTCAAGAGATCGACGCCGCTCTCAAGCACTTCAAAGGTGAGCCAGCTACCATTAGCAGTAGATCCCCCTTCATCCAGCTTTACTAATGCAATGACATGCAGCTCTGGAACTCGACGGCGATCTCGTGACTCCTGACAACTTCCCACTTCCCACTGTTGGTCCCAACGTGCTGAAGGGCATGCGCCAGGACATTTACCAAGGTAAAGGGTTTGCTGTTCTCCGAGGCCTCGACTCCAAGCAGTACTCGGTCGAGGACATGACGACCATCTATCTGGGAGTCCAGGCTCACATTGCCAATCGCTTCGGTCGTCAGGACAAGAAGGGCAACATGCTGGGTAAGAACGTAGAAGCCCCAACCGGGTCATGAGAGAGGCTAACACGTTTCCAGTTCACATCATTGCCGATGCCTCGTCCAAGGAAAAGGCCGAGCACCATCGCCACTCCACTTCTCCCATCGTAAGTCTCCTGTAACACAACATACCCCGCAATCACTTGATGGCTGACGCGAGTAGACGTTCCACAACGAGGAAGCTGGAGACATCATCAGCTGGCTCACGAGAAACGCGGCCAAGTCTGGTGGCAAGTGCATCATCGCCTCGACCTACACTGTCTACAATGTGCTCGCTGCTACTCGACCTGACCTCATCCGCACCCTGGCTCGATCTGACTGGCCTTTTGCTCTGTAAGTGTCTTGAACTCTGATGATGTGATTGCATGGCGCAAGGGCTAACGTATTCGTGTCTCATCCCCTAGGCCCAAGTTCCAATGCCGACCTGTCTTCTTCTACCAAGATGGCCGTCTCATCACCAACTTTGGACGGGCTGCTCTCATGGGCAGCGCCAGCCACGCTCGACCGGCCCACTTGCCTACACTCACTGCTAGCCAGGTTGAGGCCTTGGATGCGATCCAGGACATTGCCGAGGCGACCAAGTTCGAGTTCACCACCCAGCCAGGTGACATGCACTTCATCAACAACCTTGCGATCCTCCACCGCCGCGCAGGATTTGTCAACGGCTCGGAGACCAGCCAGCGCAGGCACCTTGTGCGCATGAGACTCCGCGATGACGAGATGGGATGGAGCATCCCCCTCGATCTGGAGAGCGAGTGGAACAAGGCTTTTGGTCAGGCGGGAACCCGTGTGTGGCATCTCGAGCCCATGCCCTCTGGCTACTTTCCTCTGCGGTCCCAGCCTAACTAGGGTGGTCAGCCAGCAATTGATATGATCTCGCAAGCTACTTGAGGGTCGCACCTGGGGGGTTGCGACGAGATGCCACTAATGGAAGTATTGGTGAGAGGGCATTGCATTCGTGATCGGCGTCTTGAGAAAAACACAAAAGAAGAAAAAAACTATAGACCGGGTTTTCATGGAGTTCTGGGCCAAAAAACTCCTTCGGCTTGCTTTGTTTGCTTGATTGTTACATAGATAGAACAGGTTCGGATCAGATCCGCAAAAGTTCAGCAGTGGCACGGCATAGACTAGAAACTACTCCGTAGGTAGTCAGATTGGACCAAATTTACATATTCTAGCACACTTGATTGTCCTCTGCTCAAGCACTCGGTAGCTGTCTTCATCACTCACTACAGGCCTGTGTAAACAAGGAACCAGAGGCCTCGACTGCTTCACAGCTTTAGTTACAGGGCCAACGCAGCCATTTAGCACATTCGGCACTAGCTTGCGCACTCAATGCCCAATTCGACGAGGCTGGCAAAAATGGGCGTTTGAAGCATCCGGAGAGCTCATGGATGATGTCGAGAGTGGAGCCCGCCTGACCTGTAACTGAACCCAAATCGTTGGGATGCCGAGACACGGACGGGTCACGAGACTGGGGGAGTGATTCAGCCGCTTTTACAAGGACTGCAGCTCTGACACAGCAAGGGTGTCTAGACGCGGGCAGTTTGATATGAGAAAGATAGGCAGGGAGAAGGGCGACGAAAAAAGGAAAAGAAAAGAAAAGAAATGGACGGGCACCGTTTTGTATGTCTTGGGCGGCACCATAGTAAGGGGCTTCTGGGTTAGTAGAGAAAAGCGGCAGAGGGTTTGAACTGAGACCGGCCGGCGGCTTTTTTACTCGAAGAAGTAGATGCCGGGGGGCTGAGAAAAGAATGAAGGGGGTGATGTACGAAGCTCGAAGAAAAAAAGAAAACATGACTACTTGGGTAGGAAAAAGAAAAAGAGAAACTCTGGTTTGACATCCTTGTTGTGATTTGTTAGGGGGGGGGGGGTTGCGGTAGTAGGAAGGAGATTTTTTGACGGCGTCGGCCGCGGCGTTTAGCTAGGTTACACAGGCGCCTGTTCGTGGTTCCTTTCTTTTTTTTTGTCTTTCCCTTTCCCGTGTTTTTAATTTGATTGCTTTGTTGGACTGTTGTAAAAAA
>PNRQ01000312.1:0-33797 GCA_003439915.1 Trichoderma atrobrunneum | reverse complement strand
GGAGTTGGATTGCGCCGTCGACGCCCGCCGCCGCCGCGGAGGGAGTTTTTCGCGGCGTTGACGATGGGCGTCGACGGGGAGGGCGGTGATGTCTGCGCGGAGGAGGGAGATGCGGGTGTTGAGGGAGGTGGAGGGCGGCGGAGGGCTGGAGTGGTTGTTTGGGTTGGTGGTGAGAGGCGACCGGTTGCGTAGAGGCGGGAGATGGTGGGGATGTCGGCGGCGCTGCGGATGACTTTGAACGACGACATGGTGATTGATGGTTGGTGGTGGGTTTGATCTTGGTGAGAGAGTGGTTGATGTGAGGTGTGAGATTTGCTGGTGGTTCTTGATGGTTAGTATTTTGATGTTTTTAGATGGCGGATGATGCGTACTTTAAGTACTTGAATATTTTAGACTCAGCAATCTTGAACCCTACTAATGTTGCCAAATAGGGTTCACTCTTTGCTTTGCTGCTTCTTTTTGTCGAGTTCACACAGAGAGGAGAGGGGAGTGTTCGAGTTGTTCGGATGTGATGCGGGTGAGATGAAGCAAAGAACAATGGGGGAACGAAGAAGCAAGATGAAGATTGAAAGTTCAATTGCAGGCACGTGTTCGGGCTGTGGCGTATCGATACCTGATAGAGTTCAACACATGTACCAAGTATTCCTTTTCTCTCGTTCAGACAATGATTAAATTTGTCAACGATCAATGGCTTAGACCTGCATGCGATGAATGTCAAGTGCTTTGATCCCCTCATTAAGTCAATCGAGGCGGAATTGCTGCGCCCCGCAGTGACCAGTTCTTCTCATTGGCCTCATTCTCCGCTCGCCACCATGCCATTTCTTTATTTATTTTCACACTGAAAGGTTTAATACTAAAAAAAAAAAAACCGGACAAAGCCATACAATTATGAGCTTCGAAGGCATATAACAGTACCTAAAAATAGACGCACTTGTTGGTGTTGTATGTTCCGTGTATAAGTGGACATCACACAAAGCTGCCATTCTCTGCTTTGTAACCTCACTATTCATGGACCCCCATCTATTTTTAGAGAAGCACTCTACAAGAGAGAATACGAGTCATCAGTTCAAGGCTATTCAACTTTATTTAGGCATATCTGGGTATATGTGATTTGCTTCGCTTCGGTGGGATACGCAGACAACCAACAGGTTCCTTGACCACCACAGCGTCTCATTCACCCATACCTGCCCTGTAATATCAAAGCACAGGTATGAGATGGATCACAACTTTTCTATTTGTCGAGCCCCTCGGGGTCTTGGCAGTCAACTCCCACGCCAATCTATGTGATGGTAGGTTAGCATTAACTCCTGTAAATTTCGGTTCAGTTGAAGCGCACCACAAGAGCCAGACAGCATTGAGGAACTGCCGCCGCTTCACCTTTTTGGCATATCTCCTCATATGATGTAATATTCGCAATTGGGCCAATAACTATAAGCTCACAAGTTAGTAAATTATTTGTCTGGGAGGCCTTGGCCATATGGAGAGCCAGGACAATACCTTCGCTAGCCATTCGTTTCTCCAAGATGGCAAATGCGCTTGAAGCCCGTTGAGGTCTCTTAGCAGTCTTGTTAAATGGGTGATGATCTTGTTGTTTCGAGCTCTCCAGATGATTTGGTGACCAGGGATCCCTTCAAGGTAATGCTCCCAAAATCCAATAGGCAGTTCATATAATTGAGCGACCATGGCTTCTTGAATACACAACTCTTGGTGCAGAAATTTGGAAAGCTCCATGAGTGATTTGACAATACGTTCATCGTATATGTTTCTCCCACGTGTAATACTCGATATAAATTGATCCAGAGACATTGGGTCTAATGATGTGGAGGTTTCATCGGGCTCGATGCGTTCGTGGCTTCGCAATCGCCGCCATTGCTTATAGAATGTTGTTGCCTCTTGCCTCTTATTTCTGGTACTGAGTCTCCTATTCTTATGCAAAAAGAAGATGCCTGCTTCAAACGCAATCATACCCGTTTTGCAAGCTTGCGCTGTCAGTCTTTCGCCTCTGTGATACCAATTTTCTGCGATCTCAACAAAACGTTTGGCAAGCATGGGGAACTTCCATGCGTCATAAATCAGAGCTTTGATGTACTGCGCGATAACTTTTTGGCTACTTGCTTCCAGCTCTAGGACGAAGCAGCTGACCCATTCCCGAAATTCAGGGGTGCCAAAGGCAAGATCGCGGAGGGAAGAGTGAAATGTTGTAGATTCCACAGCTGAAAACCAAGCGACTCTTTGGGGGATATCCGGAACGTTCCTCAGAGCTGCCGAGCCATACTTCTTGAATGTGGTGTTCCAAAATTCTTGCGTGAAGAAATTTTGAACTGTGCTGTGAGAGTTGAATGTGAATGATTGCTCACCCACTACGTACGGAGCCAATACTTCGTGTTTGGCAGAATCCCGGGGATAAAACTCGCTCTGGTCGAACGAAGATGTTAGGCCGCCGTGATATATTAGGAACATTGGTTTATAAAAGGACAAGTGTGTCATTGGATATGGACCATGTCCCAAAACCTACACACGTACCTGTCCGTTAGTATGCGTTTAGATTTACTTTGTACATTTTTTGAGAGAGATGGACTTAACGTACATGTCTTTCAAAAGCTTCCCCAATTTCTTTTCTCGAGTCATTTTTATAATATGGCTCTATTTCTGGATAATGGGGTGCCGATGGATACAAATCATGCTCAAGTAGCTTGCAAAATCTGAGATCCGCAGGGTGAGAAACCCCAAACTCGCGAGGATGCCGAATCCATAGAAGCGTTGCTTCTATAATTGCATGCTACAATGAAGACTGAGGTCAGTAAATGTGCTCTATTAAATTGAGAACTGTGCCTCATAGCATGAAACTTAACAATGAGAGTAGGAGGGAATTACTGACACATAATTCGTGCACCATCGTGGCCGCAAGCATCCAGCTAACCATTGTTTTTTCTGAGGAGCTTAGTTGAGAGGCTAAGAGCTGCCAAATAACTTCCGCAGCGAGATCAATACAAATTGAACTGCTGGGATTGGAGAGGTTGAACCATGTCACAGCAAAAGCCGTCTCTGCGTCAAACTTCCCTCTAGGCGATTCGATATCGTAATGAGCACTGGCAATTCGCCATTTCAATCTGCTCTCCAAGACTTTAAGGGTGAGATCCACTGGGTTAAACGTCGCGGACGGTTTGACTTTGTGTTGATAGCCTATGGCCTCACTTTTATCTCTTCGTAACTCAATCTTGAAATTTGGTGCTTTCGCCTTCTGTCGATTCGAGTCCGTAATCGCCGGGATCTTATACCAGTTGCCCACGTCAAGTATTGCTTTGAAGAAAGGATCATCTTGACAAAAAGTCTGGTTGCCATTTGAAGGGCAGGCTGAAGGCAGTTCCAAACCTCATCATTCCACTGCTGAGAGTCAGTACCTATAATTAACCAAATTTTGCAGCATACGATAACAACTTACCTTTACTTCCATATCAAGGCATTTTCCGTCAAGACGAAAAGATACGGCACTGACGTCGGCAACGCCAAAAGGAGATTGGTCCCATTTCTCTCGAGAGAACAAGCTATGACAAGTAAGAATACTGCTTCCATATCATTATATAATGAGCACATCATTTTACCTGTCTATTGGTCCACTAAGATTGCTCTGAAGGTCACCAATCTCGAAATAGTTTCCAGCCAGAAGCTAGGTACTCATAGTAAGCATTCATAATATGCCACAAACGAGCTTCTATCCACTCACCTCATCCATAGTCATGTCTCCGAAGAGGCATCCTTGCCAGAACTCCTCAATTAGGAGTTCGTCAAATGCATTTATATACTCGCGTTCTTGAAGCCCATCGTTCAGTGTAGCATTGGAAGACTGAGAAGTAAGATAATCGTCAATATGGAGTCCTCTTCTTTGCGCCTGCTCTTCAATTTTGCTGGCAAGGTCTCTTCCGGTCAAACTGCCGCCAGATTCATCTCGCGTCGTCATGAATCGCTCTGCCGATCGGGTTGGTGAGGTACATGATCGTCCATCAGAACGGCCTGGAAATATGCCAAATCTTACGGCGTTCTTGGTGGGATTCTTTGCCTTATCTGTATCCAGCATCATTGGTCTTAGGACGTCCTTAACAGGATCACGAACAGCGAAATCTGTGCCATTGCGAGCGTCTGTGTCGTCCTTCCAGCCTGGAGCTGTCCATGAAGGGACGTATAAAGCAGGCATATTATCTCTCAACGGCAACTTGGTTTCACTTTTGTCTGTACCAAAGGAAAAGCTGTTGGCATTGGTGGAGTCGTTGGAGTCGACGGGGCCGCTGCGACAACTATGACCACTCTGGGACATTGTAATTGTGTGTACTGGCGTTTCTCTTGGGCGATCACTGATTCGTTGATTGAACCATCCGAAGAACAAGGCCGAATCCTATGCGCTGTTGAAAATATTGGGCCAGCATTTCTGAGTAAAAAGTTGACAGGATGGTTCGCGGGAAGAAGGAGAGTCCATGGCTATATTGGCATCTCGAGACTTGCCGTGAACTAGTAGTGCACTATCATTCTTTGGACGAGTGGCTGGATCTGTTGATGGGGAACGACGACAAAGAGGCAGGCACATGACTGGATAAAGATAGAGATATGAGCGGACAGGCTTCTTGGAGCTTATACAAGAAACTCGAAGCCGTGACCAGTCAATCACTTAGGTGGTGAATGCCGGTGTATGATTGGAAAGAAGGATTGCCACTTCATTTCATTGTCAAGGCCTCTACAAAGAGACATCTGGTGAACTATTTCAGGACTCAACGAAGACACACACCGTTGAATAGACGCCTACTGTGGGTCAATCCAAGGCACAAAGCGCTCGTCTTGACCAGCAGGCTTTGTTTTTACATCACCTGATACTTTTCGCTTCAGGGGCCTGAAAGGGTGAATCAATGAATGGGAATCGTGGTACTGAAGTGCTTTGACGAAAGACACAGACCATCAAGGTAGGTACGGTAGAGAGTCAAGGAGGATATCGACATCCAGATGAGTCAGCACAGAGGTTCTATGGGCAGGAAGCACCTCAGCACCTGCATTCTTTACTCTTGCCTACATGTACCTCCTACGTTGTGATCTGCCTCTAAGATGTCCATCAACGCTGGTGATTTTCTTCTTCTTTAACACTAGAGGTGCTAGCGAAGTTCTACGGCATATCAGAGTACGGTTCTCAACGAAAGCCGGACTCTAAGTACAAGTACCTACGGGTCTGATAAACAAGCTCCGTCCAGCCGCATCTGACTGTCGGTGAGTCCGTCCCCCAGCTAATGCGCATGGAGCAGAGAATGCAGGCTGGACTCTGGGGCCCCGCGATGGTGGTGGATCAAGACATTGGACCTAGTGAATTGGCGACACGATTGTCTGGCTGCCGAATGCAAGTCTGGGCTACCCGAAAGTGAAGCCTGGATCTTGACATCAACAGCACCTGCTCGAACCCGACGATGGGAGTCGAATCCAACAGACCAAGACAACATCGAGCGGCTGCTAGTCCCGGGCGCTGCTCCACGCCGTCCTAGAGCCAGCCACTGAGACGAACTTGATGTGACAACGTGGCGCCAAAGCTGGACAGGAATGGCAGGCCGAGTTTATTGGAACGGTCTTTTTTTCTGCCGGGCCCACCGTTGCCGAGAGGGTGTAACAAGCGTATGAAACCCCGAGCATGTGCGGACAAGTAGGGAGCATTCAGGTATGAGGTTGTGAGATGAGGCAGGATGCGCTGACGACGCAGCAGCCTGACTGTCTCATTGCTCCGAGGGGGGAACTGAACTGGACTGGACACAGGAAATCATGCCAGACAGCCCGGCTAAGCCGGTGAGGTGTGAGAGCTTCTGACACCGCCTCGGTTCTTATGCAGGAGCAGCTTGTGAATACCTTAGCAGTGACAACGGGACCAATAGGTACCGGTATAAGCTGGAGTACTGGAGTAGCAGTGTTGCTACTCCATCTGCAGGGGCGGCATCGGCTGGAGCAAGTGTGTGTGAGACGGCCATCAGCCAGGCAATCTATCTTATATTAATGCGTGGCGGCAGATCACAGGAGTCTGGACGAGACGTCCCACACCAGCCTTTGCGCCGTACATGACTAGACGATGCACCCAGAGGCTTTGGCGAGCAAGACTGCGAGAGTTGACCAGTACCGTCGAACCTCGACGCCCACTAGGATGAAGCTTCCGCCAAAGCACGATAGACAGAAGCCAACCACCGGCTGGTTGCCACGTTGGGGGTGCAGCAGTAACAGGCTTCCAATCAAAGCGTCTTGTCCGATACTTTGGATGCAGATTCACACAGGCAAAGCATATCTTCAACTCGGCTGCCAAAAGTAGATACCTAACGTAAGGGGGCTTGGGACTTGATATGCAAAATGGCTGTGCAAACCCCGATATCTCAACTCTCCCAAGCCATGGCACTAGTGAATTTTCTGTTGAGGCAAAACATTCGCTGCGCATCGAATTTCTTCTTCTCGGCCGCCACAATGTTCTTTTCCCACTGAAAATTCTCAGCACTCAGACGCCTCACCGCCTTTGCTTTTGTGGTGGGATGGCCCCTTGAGGCTTAGCGCGCCATGATAAAGCTGATAAGCCTCGAGACGCCCAATGGAGGGGCAGCAAAAAAAATCTTTCTGGGCTGCCCGATTTTAGCCACACACCCCGCGAGAAAAAAAAAGTTGTGGACTTGCTGGCTCTTGGGCCGCAGCCTTTTAAATCTTGTCTCCCTCCCACCCACTTTCTTCTTCTCCTTCGATCTTACCTCCATCTCCTTTCATTATTTTTTCATCTACTTTTGGTCGTCACTGATTCCGACCTTGGACTTGTCTTTCAGATAGTCCATTCGCTTCTTTGACGAGTTGTTCTTTGGTTCCTCCCCATCGAGCAGCCCCGCCACCCCGAATCTACAAAAAAAAAAAAGCCTCGATACGAGAGTCGATTCCTCCATCGACTCTGTTGGCTTCAATAGAAATCGAACGATTCACATCGATTTCGATTCTCTCCTTCGTCCTCCGACTTTTATAATCCACATACATACTCAACATCACCGCCAAAATGCCTAGCGAAGGTGCCGAGTCCATCAAGATCCTGGACGAGCTTTTCCAGAAGCTCACCGTCTCCAAGGAGGCGGCGGACATTAAGCAGTCTGCTGGAGAGCTCGCTGGTTTCCTCAACGGTCGCATTGACGACCAGGCTGTCCCCGAGAAGTAAGTCGATCTTTGCAACAACTTGATATCAATTGTCCCTTTTTTGTTAGGCGGGAAACTTTTTTTTGCCTCCTATCTCGCCTGGCAACAAATGCCCCGCCACTCACAGCGGGGTTTCCCTGCCTACCCCTCCATCAGTGGCCACCTTGGCTGCTAAATCCCCTGAAAAGTTTTTCCTTCAGCTGTGCGACATCAATTTTTAGCGTTCAAGGGTATTAACAAGCCTTTTTCCTAGGATCATCGGAGACATCAAGAAGAGCCTCGTCAACAAGAAGGACGCCACTGCCCGTGAGAAGGCTGCTATCGCCATTGAGGCCATTGCCTCTCACTCTGAGGTCGCCGCCAACGTCGAGCCCTATCTCATCGTTCTTCTGCCCACTCTTCTTGCCGCTGTTGGCGACAAGATCACTGCTGTCAAGAATGCCGCTACCGCTGCTGTCCTGGCCATTGCCAGCGCCATCAACGGCAACGCTGTCAAGAGCGCCCTCCCTTACCTGATGGAGTCTATCCGCACTGCCCAGAAGTGGCCTGAAAAGATGGCTGCTCTGGACTTCATCCTTAGCCTTGTCAAGACCGCCCCTGCTCAGCTCTCTTACCGTGTTCCCGACTTGATCCCCGTCGTCTCTGAGGCCATGTGGGACACCAAGAAGGAGGTCAAGGAGCACGCTTACAAGGTCATGGAGACCATCTGCCAGCTCATCGTCAACAAGGATATTGAGCGATTCATTCCTGAGCTCATCAAGTGTATCGCCAAGCCTGAGAACGTCCCCGAGACTGTCCACCTTCTCGGTGCCACCACCTTCGTCACTGAGGTCCAGGAGCCCACCCTCGCCCTCATGGTCCCTCTTCTGGACCGTGGTCTTGCTGAGCGTGAGACCGCCATCAAGCGAAAGACTGCTGTCATTGTTGACAACATGTGCAAGCTTGTCGACGACCCCAACATTGTCGCTCCTTTCTTGCCCAAGATGATGCCAGGTCTCCAGAAGAACTTCGACAACCTTGCTGATCCCGAGGCTCGTGAGAAGACCAAGCAGGCCCTTGACACCCTGTACCGTGTCGGTAACGTCGTCGACGGCAAGATCCCCGAGGTTCGCAACGACGGTGACGTCTCCGTCGTCCTTGGCAAGCTCAAGGAGGTCCTGTCTACCCGCTATGCTTCCCTTCTTGAGAAGATGGAGCCTGTCGCTGAGTACATCTCCGCCATTGCTGGTCAGCTCATCGACATGAAGGAGGCTGAGTCCCTCGTCTGGGTCGAGAGCCTTAAGCCCTACGTCGCTGTCATCACCGGCATCGACAACGCCGAGAGCACCATTGACACTCTCCGCAAGCGTGCTTCTCCCGGTGCCGCCGAGGAGGAGGAGGGTGAGGCTGATGATGAGGAGGGCGAGGACCTTTGCAACTGCACTTTCTCTCTTGCCTACGGTGCCAAGATTCTGCTCAACCAGACCCACCTCCGCCTCAAGCGTGGTCAGCGCTACGGTCTTTGCGGTCCCAACGGTTCCGGCAAGTCTACTCTCATGCGTGCCATCAACAACGAGCAGGTCGAGGGTTTCCCCAAGCAGAGCGAAGTCAAGACTGTCTTCGTTGAGCACGACCTTGACTCCGCTGATACCGAGATGACCACCATTGACTGGACCATGAAGAAGCTTGCCGAGGCCAAGGTCGACGTCACCCAGGCTGATGTCGAGAAGCGCCTGGACGAGTTCGGCTTCACCGAGCAGATGGTCCAGGGCGAGATTTCCGCCCTGTCTGGTGGTTGGAAGATGAAGCTCGCTCTGTGCCGTGCTGTCTTCGAGGCCCCTGATATTCTGCTGCTTGACGAGCCTACTAACCACTTGGACGTGAAGAATGTCAAGTGGCTCGAGGACTACCTCACCAGCTCCCCCTGCACTTCCATCATCGTCTCTCACGACTCTAGCTTCCTTGACAACGTCTGCCAGCACATCGTTCACTACGAGCGATTCAAGCTTAAGCGTTACCGTGGTAACCTGAAGGAGTTTGTCAAGCGTGTTCCTTCCGCCAAGTCCTACTACGAGCTCGGTGCCTCCGAGATGGAGTTCAGCTTCCCCGAGCCCGGTTTCCTTGAGGGTGTCAAGACCAAGGCTAAGGCCATCCTGCGTGCCACCAAGATGTCCTTCCAGTACCCCGGTACCTCCAAGCCCCAGATCCAGGAGATCAGCTTCCAGTGCTCTCTTGGCTCTCGTATTGCCGTTATCGGTCCCAACGGTGCCGGCAAGTCTACTCTGATCAACGTTCTCTGCGGTGAGCTCATCCCCACCGGTGGTGAGATCTACCAGCACGAGAACATCCGTATCGCCTACATCAAGCAGCACGCCTTTGCCCACATTGATAACCACCTTGACAAGACTCCTTCCGAGTACATCCAGTGGCGTTTCCAGACTGGTGAGGATCGTGAGACCATGGACCGAGCCAACAAGATCATCACCGAGGCTGATGAGAAGGCCATGGACAAGGTCTTCAAGATCGAGGGTACCCTGCGTCGTGTCATTGGCATCAACGCCCGTAGAAAGTTCAAGAACTCCTACGAGTACGAGTGTTCATTCGCTCTGGGTGAGAACGTCGGCATGAAGGGCGAGCGATGGGTTCCCATGATGACTGCTGACAACGTCTGGCTGCCCCGTAACGAGCTGCTGGCCTCTCACCAGAAGATGGTCGCTGATGTCGATATGAAGGAGGCCCTTGCCTCTGGTCAATTCCGACCTCTGGTCCGAAAGGAGATTGAGGCCCACTGCGCCAACTTCGGTCTCGATGCCGAGCTGGTTTCTCACTCCCGCATGCGCGGTCTGTCTGGTGGCCAGCGTGTCAAGACTGTCCTGGCTGCTTGCTCTTGGCAGCGACCCCACTTGATCGTCCTTGACGAGCCTACCAACTATCTGGATCGTGATTCTCTGGGTGCTCTGTCCAAGGCCCTGAAGAAGTTCGAGGGTGGTGTCATCATCATTACTCACTCTGCCGAGTTCACCAAGGATTTGACTGAGGAAGTCTGGGCTGTCATGGACGGCAAGATGACTCCTTCCGGCCACAACTGGGTCCAGGGTCAGGGAGCTGGTCCTCGTCTCAAGCAGGATGACGATGATGAGGAGGAAAAGTTCGATGCCATGGGCAACAAGATTGTTAGCACCAAGAAGAAGGCCAAGCTGACCTCTTCCGAGCTGCGAAAGAAGAAGAAGGGTAAGTCCATTGCGAATTCATCTCATGATCCAATAACCAACACATTTACTAACGTCTTTGCTCTACAGACCGTATGGCCCGCCGAAAGCGTGGTGAGGAGGTGTTCAGCGACGAGGATGATCTGTAAACGATTCAACATACCCCACATCACGGCATCTCGATGACGCCTAGTCCTTGATGACTTAGAGGATTTTTTTCCATGTTCCTTTTGTTTTTAATTGATGAAAAATACGGATTGGTAACGGAAAAGTTGCGATGCGTTTTTGCGATGATTGTATGCTCGGGCTGCCGATAGAGAGGGCCTTCTCAATAGATTGATGGCCTGGATGAGTGTGGGACACCACGACCTGGGGATGGAGGACCCCCATGTTGTCACAAGCTCTCGCACCTTGGGCTATAGAGGAGGAAGAGGGTACATAGAAGCCCGAATAGACTTTTAGTAACAAACCTCTTGAATTCATTTACCGTGTGCCTTTTTGTGAATGTTGAGTTGAGTAAGTGCAAGTATACATGCTCTTGACGTTGAAATTAGTGTAGTGTTATAAAATCATGGGCGTTTGTTACTTTTGATTATATGAATACCATCGGGATACGGCTCACTTTGGCTATACATGTGCCAAACACAACTCATGACGGTTGACATCGTGCTCATCTTTCCGGAGGTTCCATCACTTGATACCAACACGGTATTGAGAAATAGCAGCAAGAACAATGCTTGCCGCTCTTTTCTGTCTAGCTGTGGGGATGTTGTTTGGAGTTTTGCTTGTTTGATAGATATCATATCTTTTTCTTCTAAATCCTATCATCGTAGTCCAAGCACAATCTGGCCTAGGAATGAACAACGCAACTCAGAGTTAGTTTCGAAATATAACTCAATTCGACTTTCCGCAGGCCCTCCCCTTCAAACAATTTTCTCCACATCTCCATCTATTCATCCCATTCATCCAGAAATCATCTTCAACTCTCCAGGGTACCTCATTCACCCCCTTCTTGCTTCCCTTCCCAATCCTCAAACCAACAAGACCCGATTCTACTCGCCCATTCTTCCAACAAACTACCCAATCAGCGTGAATGGTTTAGTGGTAAAATTCTCCGTTGCCATCCGCAACGTTCGGGGAGCCCTGGGTTCGATTCCCAGTTCACGCAGCGTCCGAGATGATTCGTTCTTTTCGGTCCTCCTTTGTCTTTCCAAAGCGTAATTGGTTTAGTGGTAAAATTCTCCGTTGCCATCCGAGCAGCGTCGGGGAGCCCTGGGTTCGATTCCCAGATTACGCATTGAGATGTTCTTTTTTGCTCTTGCTGCTTGGTGTTTTGTGGGTTGAAGATAATTATGGAGTTGTGATGAGCTTTTGGTGGGGCCGCTTCGTCTTGGTGAGGGTGACATCTTTTGTATGGTCTTGTATGTTGCAAGCGTTGGTCAAAGTATGAAATAATATCTTCTATTTTGTCATCATATGTCCTGGGTATATATCATGTCTATGTAGCTCATCCATCTTACACGTCTAGCCCCGTATATCCCATGTAGAATCTCTAATTCCACAAAACGTGATGGGTATATATAAAAAAATAACATAGAAACGAAAAGGGGACATAATAAAGACATGTGCTCATAATACGGCCTCAGCCGTAAAAAAGAACGCAGGAGGTGCTCTGAAGTTCCCTCCTTACGCCACAACGAAAGCCGCGTTCTTGTTGCGCTTGATTCCAACCAACTGCAGCATCTCAGTCCAGAATCCAGTCGGAGGCTCAACAAAGTGTGATTCGTAGGCGTCAATAGTTGGTTTTGCCAGACAAGATCCAGCTCACTGGGACGGACAACTCGGGTACGCTTCACCACCTTCCAGAAGATGAAGAGGATAGGTGCCAGAAGCTGCATGGTGTAGTTGCGGAAGAAAGCCGAGACATCCCAAGGCATGAAGGCCTCGTATCCGTATCCTCCAACCACCAGAAGCTGAATAACGAGGGCGATAATGGCGCAGTAGGGCTGTCCCCAGCCAACATAGGGGAGTGACTTCCGGTCAACACCTTGGGCCTTGCAAGCTTTGTAGAACCAGAGATATGTGACCGACATGACGAGGTAGTCGATAATTCCGCCAGCGGTAATCAGGCTTACCAACCAGTCGAGCACGACAGCAGAGCCGTTGCCGACTTGGAGGAAGGATAGGAATGGGAAGCACATGACGACCAAAAAGGCATTGATGGGCACACCCTTGCTCGTACACTTGCGCAGGAATCCAGGGGCACGACCCTCGAGAGCCAAGCCGTACAGTGATCGGGTTGCACAGTAGGTATATGTGTTGCCAGCAGAGAAAATGGATGTCATCATGAGGGCATTGACGATATGAGGCAGCACGGAGACACCCATGTTTTGCATGGCAATGACGTATGGCGAAGCCGCTGCAGTGCCGCTGCCCTTTCCACCATTGACCAGGTCAGACAGCGTCTTGTCATTGTACGGAAGAATGATGCCGACTGCCAAGGCGCTGCCAATGAAGAAAACGCCAAAGCGGATGTAAATGGTCTTGAAGGCGGTCTTGATGTATGTTCGAGGGCGCTGAGCTTCGGCCGCTACCATGGAAATATACTCAGGTCCGACAACGGCAAAAGCTGCACTCCAAAGGCCTGTCAGAAAGCCTTCGAAGCGACCAAGGGCACCCTGCGAATGATACTCGGCGAAGGCTCCGGGATTATTCCAATATCGAAAGCCATAGGCATCGTGGTTCGGATTTCCCCCGACCATGGTCACGAAGGTGAAGGAGAAGAGTATGAAGATGAGAATAACCTTTCCACCGGATAGGTAAAATTCTGCTTCACCGTAGGCTTTCACAGCGAGGACGTTAAGTAGACTACATATTCGCCGGGTTAGCAAATGTCCTTGGGTAGCAAGAGAGAGAAGGCGGCAAAATCTAAAAGTGTGGGAGTCCCTTTGCGACCTTCACCCCTCCTGGTAGGAGATGGAAATCTTACGCATAGCAAACGATAACGGCGGCACAAATACCAGCAGTCGGGCCCGGGTTGGTAATATTCTCGTCCCAAAAGGAGATGACAAGGTTGAGTGCCGTGATTTCAAAGGGAATTAGCAGAGCCTCGTACAGGAAGAAGTTCCAGCCGGCCATGAATCCCAAAGCATCATCGACCCAGTGACCTGCAAGACGAATGAAACCTCCGGACACGGGCATATAGACAGTCATCTCTGCGAGAGAGTTGTTCACCAATCCGAGAACCATGGAATACAGAGCATAAGCCAAGAAAAGACTGCCCGGTCCGGCTGTGGAAAGTCCACTTCCGATGCTGACGAAGAGAGCAGTACCAATCGAGCCACCGATGGCTATTAGTTGGATTTGACGATTGTTAAGTCGTCGCTGAAGGCCATCCGCATTCTCGATGAACTCTTGGGACGCCACATCTGGCGACCCTGGAGCCTCGAACTTGGGGTGCTTTTCATCATCCGTAGTGGCCATTTTGGAGGTTAATCAGTAACGCAACGGTAGTGTTGTCTCTTGTTTCTCCGTCATGGAGAAGTATGACGATAGCCAAGTGCTTAATTGACGAGCATTAACAGAAAATAATGCTGATCCTTTAGGTGAATGATTGCTGTGGGGAAAACCAACAGTAAAACATCCAAGGACGAAAAAGGATGAGAGGGAGAGGAATGAAGTTCCACATGGGAGGAGTGACGGGCGAAGGAGGAGTATTTGTAGCAATTGTTGATAGGCGGCGAATCAAACGGGCCAGGGACGGCCGAGAGTACCTACGAGTATATGGCTGGGAGTGACCGAAAGAATGAACGAGCAAATACTAACCCCCGATTAACCAGGGACCGGCAGAAGAGCGAACACAACACCGAGCACTTAGAACCGCGATTAGATTGGACAGCATCACTGTGACGCCGAATCTTATGTGGGGGGAGGGCCGAACTGGAAACGCTTCCAATATGCTCTCAGGCCATTTTTTGCGCTTGATGCTGCGCAGTCGACTGTATTGGTCTTGGCACACTGCCCCAAAGCTGCTCTTGTCCTACAGCTGGCGAGTCGCTCTCTATTCTGCGCGCGTACCCTGCCATTGTCGTTCATGGTGGAGAAGCCAAGGAGGACGCCAGAGGAGTGCTAGCGCATTAGGCCCTGCTTAGAACGAACGGGATGAGCAGCCATCCACACAGAGGAGGGCCAGGGACCCAGATGGATGAACAGGGGGGGAGGGCACAGTGTCAGATTTCCCAGGCCTCCCTGTACATGCTCCTAGACACTCTGTACTCGCTAGAGATGCTGGGGTGGTAGTCCGCGGCCAACAGACGGTGTCGTCGCCAAAAGGAGGTACAGAACATCTAGTACTGTAGATGGTGATTATTATTGAGTAAAGGAGTAGAGGCAGGGGTAGTGGTACTGTACGACCATGAGAACATCTGAAATGCTTCAGCATTGAGACCTTCAAATGGACCATAAACGGACCAGCAATGCTTGACGCATCCGGGATCTTGTCTGCCACGTGAAGCAAGGGAGCATGTCTCCTAGATAAACAACTGATTGTTTGGCGAGACTTCAGTTGTATGCATGTATGGTCATGCTGATTAGCCTCGAGTAATGGGAATTTGTATGACGTTGGTTTCTCATTTATTCTCCGACTAGATATCCTTGATCTCGGACAAATGCAAGGTAGCTGAAGCTCATTTGGTGAGATTGTTGTGATTATCCAGGACCTGAGTTCCGAAATAGAGCTACCCAACAACCGGAAACAAGGTTAGGGATAAGTTTGTAAGTCAAATAGATCTTGATGTTGCCTACTCAGTCAAGATCGGATCTGAAATCTCGAGAAGAATCTCGAGATCGGCTCTTCAACCATCTCAATTGATCCGAGAGGACTGCGTTCTGTATGGAGTGTTGCATTAAGCTTGAGATACAATTCGACTCCCGGTCTTGTGCAGTTCTCGTAGCATAACACTATTCAAAATGTGCATTCGGCTGTCTCTTACCCTCTCGCCATTGAGAAAGAGGCCATCTTCGTCGTTTCGTTGCATCACCTCCACAGCGTTTGTCTCGAATGCCCAGCTCTCCGAGTGAGCACTGTGCAGATCGGCTTTTTTACTACATGTCGCCGGAAGACCCCTTCGCCACTCCGCGGAAGGTTTTAGGCTTAGGCCAAAGCCTCTTTCTTCTGGCAACTTTCCCATCACGGCTGGACAAAGCGCATGCTGCTCAAAGGACATGCGAGTGACACTCCTCAGCTCCTCAGTCATCCCTTGAAAGCGGCATGATCCAGCTGTTTTCGTCGAAGGAATCAATCCCCTGCACACAACACTGACGTCACCCCGCCTAAGCCTTGTCCCACTACTAACTCGCCTTGGACTAGAGGGCATCGCCGATCCGTGGCTCAGTGGACGATGTTCCTGGTCGCACAGTTTCGGGACAGTGTTGATGTTGATGGCGAGACGGAATAGCCATTCTGAGTAGAATTGGCATGACGAGTGCGACGGCCCGAGTGCTATGTGCGTATTCTTTATTGTAACTGTTTGGATGAATTCTGGTTATTGTAGGCACCACATGTATAATAACCCGAGATCGCAACACCCCTAGGTAGCGAGCAAGGCAAGATACCAGGAAGGCTAGCCGAAAGCCGCAGCCGGATATTGGTGGCTGCCTCCAGATCCTTGTCTCAAGTGCTGGCGAGGAGAAGACAAGGCTGCCGGCTGAATACATTCCAACAAAAGGCCATTCTGGTAGAGGAGCTGCATGCGGTAGGCTGGAGGACGCGAGTCAGGACAGCACCGAAGCCATACATCATCAGAGCCGTAATCGTCATATTTGCCTTGGCTGAAGGCGACGGCGAACCTCGACAGCCAAGGCTAGCAAAAGCGAATCAAATGGGCAAATGGTGGTTTGTTGAGGCGAGAAGCAAGGAATAAAACGTCGCCAGTTGATTTGTGGACTCGCTTCTTTCTCCACCGTTTGGAGTGGGGGTCTATACGGAGTGCTTAGACTGGACTAGCAGTTCGCCGTACTTTTTGTGTGGGCGCCTGTTAACATGGCACACTCCAAGTTGACTTAGTGTCTGCCTGTACCTAACTCCGAACATGGGGTTTCTACCTCGTAGAAACCGCTCGTTCTCGCTAGTTTCTGACGGTGGTCAGGTTTCTCTCTCGTACTTGTACGCTGACCTGGATAGGCGGTGGAGTCGTTGCCTTCGCACTGTGACAGTGTACACAAGTCTTTGCTGCAGCGCTCGTGCCGCAAAAAGTCCCTTCACCTTTTAATGTGAATGAAGGACTCCGGGGCATTTCAAGACGTATTAGACGGCGCCGACAAGTCGTTTCAGTGCCGCAGCAGCGCCAGGGTTTCGGGTGGCAAGTCGCCAATGAGCGTCCAGAGCCGTAAGAAACGGACGCTAACGGTAAATTATAGCGCAAGCCTTTCTTCTCTCGGGCTTTTTTGTTTCGATGGTGGCTTTGGCCTGCATCTCAGTACTCGCCTTGCTCGCATTGGCCTCGTATCGCTGCTGCTGCTGTCGCGTGACCTCCCTCTGTCCAGGCCAAAAGGGGATGGCATACTGTAATAATGGGTGTTTGTACTCGGTATATGTGTTCTGCTCATATTCGCTCGATACTGTCGCCGAGACTCTGCTGTGTTTGAATCTCCATACATGTACTTTTACCAAAAAACTCGACCTTTGCCGCCGCCACCCGGAGCATTCTCACTGCTCGTACTATACAGGTAAAAGGACATCATCACTAAAACCCGCACAGGTCAGAAAAACTCTGCCAAGTCCACTCACACTCAGCTTGGTGAGCCTGTGGGGCTGTTTCAAGACGGTGCGTGTCGAGTAAAGCCAACAGACGTGAGACGGGGCACAAGAGTGAGAGAGAAAAATTGTAAGGAAAAATCATCAGAATATTGTTCATTGTCGAAGCATGTGAAGATGGACTCTCTCATTTGGATGAAGCCATCTCCGCGCATAGAGATGAAGCTCAACAAATTTAGTAGCAACGTTGCGATAAGGCTATACATGTTAAGCGAGGCATGGCCTAGAACTGAGTAGATTCAGACCCCGGATTTGCATTGCCATTTTGGGGAAATCACATGTCAAAGAGATGGCATTTCTGAAGCTGATGAAATTTGTTGAATGAGGTGAGCACGGAGCATCGTCTGTCTGCGTTAGCGGTGAGGATGTTGACAAGCTGGCTCTCGATTAGTATTTGAAGCTCTTTCTTGTTCGTGTTCACCAAGCATCGTTTCAAGTTCAACGACCAAGGCAAGACTTTGCGCATCTCACCGCTGATGAGCCAGAGCTGCCCCTCCTATACTCATTCAGTAGTCGTAGCAACCATGATACGTAGAGGAGAAATTCAACCTCCAAATTGGATGACCTTGTACTCCGTAGAGGCTGAATGCAAGAGAATGCTTCCAGACTTTCTTCATGGCTGGCTGTCAGTTCTAATAGGTGGGGTAAAGGGTTCTTGGACGCTAAAATTTTCTTGGTGAAAACCGCCATCCCACCTCACTGCTGTTATCGATAACGAAAACCACAAAAAAGGAAGCCTACGAAACAACCACAGGATACCGTATCAAGGCATCCCAGGGCAGCTCGTGTCTGTCTCAGGATCATACAAGTGAACCTTCTCTGATACCCGTTTTCATCTATTCTTGGTTCGTGGCGGCTCTGTAATCGCTAGGGCTGCCGTTCAACACCACCAACTCCCAATATCAGCAGCAACCCCACCATGGATTCAGCATCTGAAAATGTTAATAGCCTGGCCACCCTGGTTGGCGGTGCTGTAGCGGAGCAACTTATAAAGGCACATGTATCTCATCTGGTCTCCTTATCGAATGAGCCGGCCTCTGTCTCATCCACACAGCACCCATCCTCAGAACTTCTAGCCATAGGTCTGGCTGCTCTTGATGCCTTCCTCCAAGCAACCGTCACCGGCCCTGTCCTGCCAGCGAATGAGTCAACTCACATCGAGAAGCTGTTTGTCAGTGCTTGGAACTCTAGTAACCCAGAATCTCATAGCTCTGCCGTAGCTCTGCATCAGCTTCGAAGAGCCTGCTTGAGATATTTCGAAGTTGATGGCGTTGTTCCTTATGCCCACATTCCTCATTTGGAGCTCTTCTCGCTGGCCAAGTACATCTTGGTTGACATCCTAGCGTCCGAAACAAAAGACATCTTTGAGCTGCCTTCAACTGAAGGGACTTTAACAAAGCGTAGCCTTGCATGGGAAAGGCTGCGTATCAACGTCTGGCACTATAAAATTATCACGCAGCCAAGCTTAGGTTCATCATCCAACTTCAACAAGAGCTCGCAATGGAGTGATGTGCCTACACTGGCAACACAAATCAGCAATGAAATAGACGCTCTTCGAGGAAAAATCCTTAACACTGAAGTCTGGGCCACTGAAGAAACCTGGAACAGGGAGGAGAAGGCCTTGTTTCTCATCGAAGCTGCTAACAACTACATTCTACTTGGTCGTAATGATAAAGCCAAAGAGGCCATAGACGAGGCCGCGCAGGCTACTGGCGTTGCTTACGCTTTGTCTGGAGCTCTTGGAAAGAGGACAAAATTCCAAGAGAACAACCTCAGTCAGTTGGTTGTCTTTGCAAAGAGTGCCACCGAACAAGACATTGAAGGAGCTGCTACCAAGGACGATGATGAACAGGCCAAGCCGGATGCCCTCAAGCTCAACGACGATACCTTGTTGGAGGAGATCCATTACGCAAAGGAACCCGTCAAGACCACGACAGCCGTTGAGAATCTGCCACCTGCGTTGGCAGACCTGGCGCCAGATGACCAGCCACAGCTATCTGCCCTCGACGAAATCATTCTCCTTACTGAGGCAACTATCAAGGATGCCTTTTCACCCGTCGACGGTCTCACCTCTGAGCAGATTATGCCCTTTGCAGCCCGTGTTTTGACCGACAAGTCCGTCAACTGGCAGATTTACACACAAGCCCTGCTCGTTCGTTCAAGGATAGAAATCCACAGAAGCAGAACAGTCGAGCGCGGTGTCCTCCAGTTACAGGCCGTGGCCGACCAAGTCCTCACTGATACCACCTTTTCCACCCCAAGCAAAGAAGCTCAGAACAACGACGAATCCGATGTCCCAGCTATCCAGATCACTGCCCCTGGCCAGGCTACCGCCCCTGTCGACGATTCCAAACCCACCACTTTCCTGCCCGCCGCAGCAAACTCAGAATCTGCCCCTGCCCACGTCCGTCTCCGTTATATCCACGCTCTATCTACCCCTCCGCGATGGCATCTCGAATCCGAGCTTGCCTATGCTTGGGCTGGCGTCGGTTCCATGACATCAGCTCTGGAAATCTTCAAGCGCCTCAAACTTTGGGCAGAAGTCGCTCTCTGCTATGCCAGCAGTGCGGCTGCTGAGGACGAAGACGGCCGAGGCAGCGGAGGAGAAGCCAAGGCCAAGGGAATCATCCGCTGGAGACTTTTCAACAAGACCGGCGCCGCGGCGGACTCCACATCTGAGCCGGAAGATGAAGTTGTCGGCCAAGACGTCGCATTTCTCAAGGCAGATGACTTTTCGGGACCGGAGCGACAGCCTCCTCCCCCGAATGCCGCCCGTCTGTGGTGTATCCTTGGCGATCTGGAAAACGATCCGGCTCACTATGAGCGCGCATGGGAAATCTCCAAGCAGCGCTTCGCCCGTGCCCAAAGATCACTAGGAGAGTACTATCTCGGCCAAAAAGATCTTGCCAAGGCCCTCGAGGCCTACAAAAAGGCCACCAACGTCAACAGACTGAGTCCCGATATGTGGGGTCGTCTCGGCGACATCAGCCTTCGTCTCGGACGATTTGAAGATGCCGCAGAGGCTTACAGTCGATCAATCAGCAGCGCAAACGACACCGAAGGAGGTGAAGGAGCCAGAACATGGAGCAATCTCGGAAGTGCTTTGTACAGCCTCTACTGCGAGTTGACTGCTCCAGGAAAAGATAAAGAAGAGACCAAGCCTACAAACGGCACCGTCGACGACGACGACGACGATGAAGACAGCATCACAGCAGCATCAGAGGAAAAGACCATATCCCGCGACCCCAACAAGCTCCTCGCCCAATCCCTCGCAGCATACAAAAAGGGCGCCTCCATCGCCCACGACAACTGGCGCATCTGGGACAACGTCGTCACCCTCGCCTCGCGCATCTACCCGACCCCCATCTCCGACATCGTCATCGCAATCTCAAACACCATCCGCATCCGCAAGTCCGAAACCGCCCTCGACATCGACATCCTCTCCGCCCTCCTCCAGGACGCCATCCTGTCAAAGGACAAGGCCCCCGCGAGCAGCGGCATCTACGAACCTGCCCGCGGCTCCGTCGAGCGCGCCGTCATCCGCCTTATAGAGGAGCAGATCACGCCCCTTATTACTACACGCTCCGAGCTCTGGACGCTCGTCTCGCGTCTCCGTGCCTGGCGCAACGACTATGCCGGCGCAATCGATGCTTCGGAGCGTGCCTGGCGTGCGGCCATCGGCTCCTCTGGAAGCGGGCTGCTACCCGGCGAATCTGCCACCGCCGACTGGACGTCCGACGAGGCAGCCTGGACGGAAGTCGTCAAGCGAACCGACGAGCTAGTCTCTGTGCTTGAGAACTGGGGACCTGACGTCGAGACCATTGGACAGAAGTGGAAGGGCAAGGCGCGAAGTGCCGTCCGCAGCGTCATGGGACGAGGAAAGGCGACGTGGGAGGATAGTCAGGGGTGGCGAACATTGGAGAATCTCATGGAGGGATTGAAAATAGACAGGAATTGAATAGACTAGAACAAGATGAATGCAAACAATATCGAAGCAAAGCTAATTCAAAAGTGCTCGACATTGTGACTTTACTTTATCTAAACCTTTATGAACCGTGTAAGTGGCTGATGCAAGTTACACACAAAGGGCCATTGCCCAGACCTGAAATTAAGCTGCTGGCATGGATCAATTAACACTGTAATCACCACACACGAGGCAACAAAAAACTGATACAAACTGCATATCTGAGCATCATTTCTCAACACCAGTAGGCATGTTACATGAAACTACACTAAACAGCTGTCATGTTCGCTTATACACATGTCGCTTTTCCGCTTCCGCAGTCATCCAAATCAACAACAAAACTTCAAGCCCAAAACATGCAACTATAAGCAACAGCGCTTTTAAACAGAGCTTCATTTCTTGCCCTTCTTGCGGCCGGGAACAACCTTGAAGTCGGCACTCTGGATCGATGCCTCGCTTTCCCTGGTTTGGGTTGCACCGCTCTTCTTGGCAACTTCGCTCCATCCGCCGCCGGAGACCGACGCCTTGCTCTCAGCCTGGTTTTGTTTTTCAACCACGCCCTTCTCTGCCAGCTTCTTTCGTCGAACGTACTCTTCGGCGAAATGTCGTCCGTCCATCGTGGTAGAGTTAGCGTACACAGCGTCTGCGATCAATCCAGTGTCGAGGGGCAAGACAGCGAGATCTGCTTGGAAGCTCGTGACTGCAATATACGTGTTAGAATATTCCGAAGATGTGGTGAAATGCGAATCATGTAAAGACGACTTACTATCGTTAACACCAGTGATCCCTCTCGAGAGCTCCCTATAAGCCCACTTGTTGAACTCATCTATAGCGGTGTTGGTAGAGCTAACATTGCTAACAATGGACTTGGGTGCCAGCTTCACTGGGGTGGCCAAAGCAGGCTTGACACTGGTGGTGCTAACTGAGCGGCTTTGAAGCTGAGACGGGACAGTAGATGGACTCTTCACTTTGCCACCAGCTCCAACGGTGGCCCAACCACTTCCACTGGTCAAGATGGGAGAGGGTGCCGTCGGTGTAGAGCCGTGATTCGGCTTACCGGCAAGGTTGGCATAGCTTTTAGCGGTGCTGACAGGGGCGCCAACGCCGGTCTGAACAGCGACTTCCTTTGCCTTCTGCTTCCGTGCCTCCTCTTCGCGCTGGATTTCGGCCAAAGTCTTCTTGGCTCCAGCCGCACCAGATGCTACGCTAGGTGTGGTTCCCTTGGCCTTGGTAGCTCCCGGCTTAGCCCAGGGGCTGACAGATGCTACGGGCGAACTTTGGCCCCAGGTGCTGGTTGCTGGGAGGCCAGCGTTGGCAGCGGCCGCAGCCGCAGCCGCCGACTTTTCCTTCTCTCTGAGCAGAGCTGCCTCTTGCTCCATCGCGGCCTTTCGGAGTGCAGCAGCGGCTTCTTCGGCCTTTGCCGCCTTACGGGCTTCCGCCTCTTGAATTTCCTTCAAGCTTGGGCCCTTCTGCCCCTCCTGACCGGGATCTTTGGCCCACGGGGCCAACGGAGGAGGCTGGGCGATGGCGTCGGGAGTTGCGGTTTGGGATCGGTTGAATTGCTCAGGCAAGTTAGACCTGGCTCTCTGTGCCGTTGGGGCGGGAAGGGGGGTCATCGAAGCTGGAGGGGGGAATGGCATCGGCATTCCTGGCTCAGTCGGCTGAGGAGTAGGAGGGGTGGTCGTAGAAGCAGCTACAGAGGCTTGGGTCTTTTGCACCTGCTGGGTTAGAGAAAGCGACGACGTCTCTTCACTGACAGCCTTCTTCTTGGACGCTTTGCTTGGCTTGCTGGCTGAGGGAGCAGGTTCGCTTCGCGGGTCGACGGAGGGGGGCGTTGCTACGGTCGCTTCTTCTTGCTTTGCGGAGCTCTCTTGGAATTCCTCGACGATCGCGGCAGCAGCTTGCTCGGCGTCATGCTCGGCGCGTAGATCTTCAAATTCTTTCAAACGATCTTTGAAACCTTCATCGTCCTCCTTGAGCTCGTTAGCTTCTGGCAGACCGTACCGTAGACTTGCGTCGCCCGGAGTCCCAATGGGCTGAGGCGCACCAGATTCAGTACCGGCAGGCTCACCCTGCAAGGATACGAGCATTTGACGTTCATTGGCTGAGAGGTTAACCAGGTCTTCTGGTCTGAAAAGCTCCCCGTTTCCCATAGCGGCGCGGACAGCAGCGGGGTTGGCGGCACCAGGGTGGGTGTCAAAAACAGTGGCCGGGCCCAGGCCTCCGATGGGTTGTTGATGCGGCAACTGGTGATGTTGCTGCTGGGGAACTCCCAGCGGCGATGTCATGCTACCAAAACTTGGTTGGCTCTGGAGGCTATGAGCACTGGAATGATGCTGCAGGCTTGGCTGTATTTGGAACTTGGCCATAGCCTGCTGTCGCATCATAAAGTCTCGTTGTTGAGCCATGAGGAACTGCTCTTCTTGCTTGCGACGCTCCAGGTTGTTTTGCTCTTCAGCAGTAAGGGTCCTGCCAAAGGTAGGGAATACACCGCTCAGAGGTGGAATGATGCCACTTCCAGCTCCAGGTGCAAAGGGGCCACTCTGCATAGGAGGTCCATGAGCAATTCCGATCTGGGGGACCAAAAATGGCTCGCGAGAGTTTCCAATTCTCCTGATGAGCTGGCCAAGAGGCTCAAACTCGGGGTCTTCTACCTTCTTCACTCTAAGATCAGGAGTAAAGAAGTTGGCCTTGTACCAGTCGTTCATCTCCAGTCCAGTAAAAGGACCCTGAATTTGCCCTGAGGGTCGAGATAGACCCATCGCATCCGATCAGGCATTACCATTTGGCGGACTTGAGCAGATGGGGGCTCTACGCCGGTCTGAACATTCCCAAATGGCATTCCGCCACTGACTGGCGTGAATGACTGGGGCACTGCCGCAGCGATGCCGGGCTGTCCAGCATCTGAGGTTCCAAATCCGGCGAGATTTCTCGAGCTATCGCTGGAGGGGAAAAGTTCCTCAAAGACCCCACGATTAGATCTCATGGGGCTGTCTGTGTCTCGAGTAGGAACGGTGAAGTTGCCTCGGCCAATAGCACCGAGTGGGTTGCTCTGCCGAAGGTCGCCAAGAGAGTCGGAGAGGCTGCTTTCGTGCTCATGCGCATGCATCTGAGCCTGCATAGCGGGAGGGAACAGAGATCCCAACTTGCTTTGCCGACCGATGCTACCGGTATTGGATGGCCCAAACACGCCGCCGAGGTTGCCCAAGCCGGGAGATTGGATGTCACCAATAGGGCTGAAGAGAGAGCTGCCGAATGCTCCTCCAAAATTGGACCGCTCACGATCAGGGGTTCCGGTAGACGGGCCAGCTGGCGCGGGCCAACCAGACGACAGATAGGCGGCTTTGGCACCCACGCTAGACGTCTGACTACGATCGCTCCCGTCAAAGGCAGCAGCAAAACCTCTAGAAAGCGTACTATAGTTGGAGTGTGGTTGTTCATGGCCAGTGCTAAGAACCCTATCCCCAGTGCCTTGATCAGAAGGTCCGTCGTGATCGTGGCGTTCTGTCGGGGGGCTCCGGTAAGGGTTCGTCTCCGAGGGACTGGCGGGACCATTGTCGCCGGACGATGAGCCGCCCAAATTTAGGTTGGACATTCCAAAATCTCCAGTAGACCCCTTAATGGGAGTGCCAAAGGGCATCCCTCTACTTGGTGGCTGTGGACCGCCAGGAGAGATATCCTGCTCGCCTTGGAGAGCAGCACTACCCGACATGCCAGACATGCCAGACACCTCCTCGCTGCCGCCGAAAGGATCAGTATCAGTTCGTGGCCTAGTCCTCCAAGACTGTTGGGGGTTCTGGGCTTCGGACGATTTGCTGGCCGCGCTTTCGGTATTGTCCTTTGGGATTAGATGAGCAAGTCTACTGCCCCCCGGAGCACCGCCCGGCCGCTTGTCGCCAACGGCTGGCGAAGTGGGCAAGGCAAAGCTACCAAACGCGCCAGCACTAGACGCGGTAGATGATGGCCACATTGACGTCATGCTCACACCGGTCGACGTGTTGGCTCGCATTAAACCAGGAATCGGCGGCTTTGGGGCATCACGCGGGGCCTGTTCGGTGTTGTCGGGATCATCATTTTCTGACTCTCTCAATTCACCGGGCTTTCGCGAAAACCACAGGGGGTCATCTCGCGAAAACCGGCTGGCAGTTGGCGACGCAATGTTGGTAGGGCTGAACGGATTGGAATCGACGGTTTCTCGTCGGCGGGTGGCAGGTCGGACAGCGGATGATGGAGAGCTCACGCCGAATGTGCTTCCAGGGGCATGAGAAAGAGATGGTTTCCGGCCGTTGACTGCCGCTTGGTGACCTTCTTTAGCTTGCGTAGGAGGCTTGAGTGGCGAGTTGATGTCGGTAGAAAAGGCCTGGTCAAGGGTTAGTTACTTGGCGCCCATATAACAGCTTCAATCAGAAAACTTGGGCATCTCGAACCTCTTTTTCGTCTTGAGAGAATCCCGACAATCCTATGGGTGCCGTGTCGCCGTTGAAATCCCAGCAGGTGCCGGGATCCTGTGGCACGTGGTTCTCGTTGCTTTTTCCCCAGCCCCTTACGCCACTACCACTAGCATTGCTTGGATCCCAACCTGAGATGAAGAGATGAGAGGGATTGTCACCAGGCCGCTGGGATTGATACATCTCAAGAAGATCATCCTTGGTATAACGTGAGGGTCCAACTTCGTATGTTGTGGGCTGTGGGATGGGGTCCTCGACGGTAGGTAGCTGGACGGCATTATCGTTCGCAGGGGGAAGGTTTGAGGTCTGGCTCAGGGGCGTGGTAGAGGAACGACGGAAAGTCAGGGTACCGTTAGCTGAGCGGCCGTCTCTCCTAGACCTAAGCATCCAAGTTAGCTTCGATGAAGGGAAAAGAGGTCATGACCGTTTTCGGAAAAACAACAAGAGGGGCACTGTGTCGTGAGCGCATCCCCCGCCAAAAAAATAAAAATAAGAAAAAATAAAAAATAATAATAATATTTCGTACGGCACACACTAGTGCACGGAAGCAGGACAAATTGCATGCATGACAGAAAATCTCCGTCGTCTGCAGATCTCGCGTCCAACGCAGATTTCTGGCGAGGGGGCAAAGACTCACCATTCGCCTCCAGCGGATCCCCTTCCATCACTTCTGCCACCCCTCGCATCGCGGTTGGCATTCTGGCCGGCAGCGGCCGAGGCAAAGCTTGACGGGAGATTGGACGGCATGGTTGGACTTGTCCCACGGATCGGAGTCGTGTATCGAGGCGCGGGGGTGTTGGTTCGAGTTCGGGGTAGTCGTGGGTCGACGACTGGAGGGTGAGAAATGCAGACACGGGTGGGTTGTGCCTGGCGAGAAGGAAAAATTCCAAAGTCTGCTAGGAGTAGCAATATGGCTGGTGAGAACAATGGCGCGCGTAAAAGGTCGTCTGAGTCGTATGGATAGCTAGAGGCTAGGTCGCGAGAGGACAGAATGCTTGAATGAGAAACTAATGCTACCAAGGCTTTGCTGGCGTTAAAAACCTGAGGTTTGGGAAAGATAAAATTGGTTCCAATCTGTTCCCCAGGCTGTATGTACAGCGAGGCTGGGCGCCGCTAGTCCGGAAGGGGGTAGGACCGAACCTTAACCGAGCCTACTGTGCGAGGGCTAAATCCTAATCGAGAAAACTGGCAGGGCGACCAGCGCCGTATTACGACATGCTGCGATAAGTGCGGCAACGCACCGGGGCGGGGGCTTGAGGAGCGCCAAATAATGCAGAGGCATCCATTGAATAAAATAAATAAATAGACGAAATAGTACTTGTACAATCACGGCTCGAGAGGAGTTGCATCTTGGACATGTGAGCCCTGAAGCAAACTGCGTGATATTTGCCCTAATACGGGTCATGCGGCAGCTGAAGGGAAGGGTAGCATCTCCGGAGCAATCCATGGCTCTGCGCTATGCTAATACATATGCAGCCGCAGCCGTATTGGTTTGGGGTAACGGCCCAACTGGGCAGTCAGTATTACTCATTCGAGGCCGGGCTGGTTCTTACTGCTTTTGCGACTGTTGTAATACATACGAGCACGCACCAACCGCCACCAACCGCAGGTACTGACTGTTGGTTTATATTGACTTTGGTGGTTCGTTCTCCCACGTTCTGTGTATCTACTTACTACCTTAGATATCTCCTAGTATTATATTTGTAGAAGAAAGTAAATTATCCATACGTTTCAGTTGTTTATCGCGATCGGAGAGATACGGCAAACCTTTACTTGCCAATGGTCCGACTTTTTGGATCACAGGGCCGATCAACCTTTGGCCACATGCGGAGCCCAACTCCATAGGTTAGGTACCCATGTACAGCATCAAGCTCAATAAGGGAGGTATCATTGGAGAGCACACAAGAGCACGCGCAAAAGGATCGACAAGAGCTTTCCATACAGTTCATGAGCAGTGCAGGTATCTATGTCGTTGTGACTCTCACTATCATAAAGAACCGTTCCTGTTACTCCTCTATCCAAAATACACCATGTAGGCAATTCCTGTACATATTAGGTATGGCCCATAATCACATCTCATAACCATGGATCGCTTTGCCCGCTCTGCCCTGCCTCTTATTCATCCACAGTCTCTCACCTAGGAGGTACCAAAGGCCAATCATTCAGATGAATATGTGGCGGTCTCGTTCCGTATACAATGACCCGCCGTACGTTTTTGATCCACAATATCCAGTTGAGCCTAAGAAATCACAAGTCAACACACTGCTCGTTGGGAATCACTTCAAGGGGGATATTACGCACATCTGCCAAAATGCCATTACCAGAGCCGAGACCACGCTGACCCAGTAGTACAAGGGCCAACTCTTTCCCGCCCACCCATGAGCTCTTGCCAGATGTGCATTGCCAAAGAAGTGACAGTATCTCAACTCGTTGTCGTGTTTGAAGCGAGGAGAATGGCATTTCACAAGAGCAAGAATCACGATGCCTATATTGAAACAAGCGGTAATGGTCCAAAGAATGGAGACTGTAATCGTAGCCCAGAGAGTGTCAAGGTTGATGGCAAAGTCGTGCTGCTTTAGGGCTGCGAATATACACAGGACTAAAAATATTGCGCCAATCTAAACAACCGTCATGGCAATGATTAGCTGTGTTCTCTAGAGACGACAGACACCCTTGCTGGTGGTCTTACCAGGGCAAGATTTGTGGCATAAATGGGGAGGCATATTTTGGCGCCAAAGATCTCCATCTTGTCGTAGAGCGCATTCACGTTGGCCAGCAAGATGAGAGCCGCCATCGTCCTCAGCGCGGGGCCAACAAAGGGCACAGGTATCCTCCATGGGATCGGTTCGCAGAAAAACATTGTTTCTGACGCTTCTCTGTAAGCTGTCGAGATAAATCGGGTTTGGCTGGTAGTTTCAGAGATTCGGGCTTCTGTGCAGCTTTGTCTTTGCTCGATAGTCGTGAGTTGATGAGATGAGTGAAAGGCCTGTTGTATGTTGCAAGAATATTGGGGACACATTTCGATATTTATTAATACCAGTCCAACAATACGTAGGATACGAGTAAAGGATGACGACGTATATCCCAATTTGAAAACTTAAAAAATGGACAAGCCAGTCTCGGCCGTGGAGCTCGTAATGACTAGACACTCCCAAAACCCATGACGGATAGGGGCGGGGGCATCAGAGATAGAAGTAGTCGTGACATCCAACCGTTAGACGTGCTTTAGGAAATGTGATTTGAATTTCCTGTTGGCTCGGTCGGCGGAGCGCAGCATCATCTGGTCTCCAAGAACCTCAAAGGCGAACCTCTTCTCCGGGGCATTATTGGCTTGTTGAGGCTCGGAGACTTCCACGCGAAACGTGGTCCCCTCCTTGGGAACAACCTTGAGCCCCCTCTTTCTTGTAATCAGCTCAACAACAAACTTGCGGTCCCTCACAATGATGCCCTTGATACCCACTCGCCCTGGGCACCGACTCCTCACCACTTCAGCTTCAGCCCCGTGAAACTCGGCGCTTGCCAGCTTTGCAGCAGCCAGTGGGCCGCCGGTGTATATGTCGTTGCCCAAGATTTCCAAGGCGTAGCCCATCCACAGTTTGTTCAGCCCTTCGTAGATTTCATACTTCTGCCCCTCTTTGGGAATGTCGTATAGACCCAGCTGGCGGCGCTCACGAGCAGAGAGCGGCTTTGGCCTCTGTTTCCCGCGGAGTTTGCCCTGCAGACGGGCTCTTTGGCGTGCTGCCCTGGCATTAACAGCAGCAGCAGGAGGAGACGTTGGCTTGAGCTGGAGTGTTCGATACTGGATCTTATCACTGTAGATGCGGTTTGCGCTGTCGGGAGAGTGCGCCCTTGACAGCAAATCCTGAGTCACTTTGATCTGCTCGGAAGACGCCATGATGGCGAAGTGAAGGCCTGACCCTTAGACGCCTTAGAATATAGCAAGCCCTTGAAATCAACTGTGAAGAGATTGAAGAAACCTAAAGGTGGGCGTGACTGAGAGATTGAATATTGATGAAAATTCCATCCCAATCGGCAATTTTTGTGATGTTAAAGCTTGGCAGTAGCCTTGCAGGTGGAGCAGAAGTCGTCGGTACACAGCAATGGGCAGCTGCTGGTGGCGCCCTAGCTGTACCCGGTACGGGCTTGGCCACTAGCGTTTTCAGCTGTTCAATGCAACCACAGCTCTGCTTCACATGCCCTCGGGCCAAGGAACCGCTGGAAGGCCAAACTGTTAGCACTCGCGCTGCCGCCCCACAGCACTATTGCGGTACCCCGGATAATCATCAGACTCCTCAAGTCTGGCCATTTGTTATTCCTCTTCACCAACTTCGATTCTGCATATTCTATGCATCGACCGCGGCATCAGCTAAAGCGCCTTTCTTTATAGCATGGCCTTGCTGTTGTTCGTGTCAACGTCCCTCTGCCGTCTCTGAAATCGATTCCACACCACGACAATCACATCCCTCGGCTCCGCGACCTCCAGCCATGTCCCACGATGGCGATGCCGTTGACGACGCCAATAGCTCGGCCCCCGACCTCCAAATCCTAGGCGATGAAATCACACTGCAGCCCAGTGGCTTCGTCGAGCCCAAGGGAATGGTCCACGATGAGAAAGAGGAAGCTCTGATGAATCAATCGCCCAGGTTTCGCAGCGAGCCGCTCCAGTGCGTATTTGCCGAGGCTTGCCGGCTCTCCTCTCGCTCCTACTAATTCCGCTGGCAACAGGTTCCTTCGTGAAGTCTCCCTCTATGTGTCTGGCCAAGGATGGCGAGCCTACGACCGCGTCATCGGCCAGCCGGTGTTCTACTCCGGCTTCTCGGAGAACATGACCTCCATGGTCCTGTCGGCGCCGCTGCTGCAGAAGCGGATTTCGCAGCTTGCCGACGATCGCCTGGCGGTGGAGGAGAAGGAAGGATTGTTGAATAAAAATGATAAAGACTACATCACGAAGCGTGCGCAGCGACGCAATGTCCTAGAAAACTCTCTCCTAGAGGTCGCGGAGAAGCTTACAGACAATATGATTTGTAAGATGGAGAGCAACACCTTCATCCGCGGTGCATACTATCTTTGTATGCAGCTGGTGACGCGCGCCTACCACCAGGGAATCCATGTTTCCAGCGAAGAGGTCCTGCGAATACGAAAAGTGGCAGAGCTGGCCGCCAAGAATAAGCAGAGCATTGTATTCCTGCCGAGTCACCGATCACACGTGGATTACGTTTCTCTGCAGCTGATATGCTATCGCCTTGGCCTGACATTGCCGGTAGTCGTAGCCGGAGATAACCTCAACTTTCCGGTTGTAGGAGCTTTCTTGCAGCATGCGGGCGCCATGTGGATTAGACGATCATTCGGAGACGATGCTTTGTACACTACACTCGTACAGTCATATATCGACACGCTGCTACAGAAGGGCTACAACTTTGAGTGCTTTATCGAGGGAGGCAGATCGCGTACAGGCAAGCTGCTACCCCCAAAGTTTGGCATCCTGAGCTTCGTTCTCGACAGTATTCTATCTGGCCGAGTGAAGGATTGCATTGTGTGCCCTGTAAGCACTCAATATGACAAGGTCATTGAGACGGAGGGCTATGTCACTGAGCTACTTGGTATGCCCAAGAAGAAGGAGAACTTGGCCGATTTCCTCTCCAACGGACCCTCTATTCTCTCTCTCAAGCTGGGCCGAGTCGATGTTCGGTTTAATGAGCCGTGGAGTTTGAGGAAATTTGTTGACAACCACCTGTCAAAGCTAAATAGCATTCCTGCAAGCCTAGACACGGAGCGCAACAGCTCTGAAGTAAGAGCTATTCGGGAAAAGCTCCTCCGTGCCCTAGGCTACAAAGTCCTCGGCGACATTAACGCGGTTTCGGTCGTGATGCCCACCGCCCTCATTGGCACTGTTCTTCTCACTCTACGTGGTCGCGGTGTCGGTAAAGAGGAATTGGTCCGTCGTGTCGAGTGGCTGACCGCTCGTGTCAGAGCCAAGGGTGGAAGAGTGGCACATTTTGGAAACGCGCCCCTTTCAGAGATTGTCGACCGAGGCCTGGAGGTCTTGGGCAAGGACTTGGTTGGGGTGGTTGAAGGACTGGCTGAACCAACGTATTACGCTGTGGACCGCTTCCAGCTCTCCTTTTACCGCAACATGACGATCCATCTCTTCATCTACGAGGCTCTTGTCAGCGCTGCCATGTACACGCGCGTCAAGCGTGGAGGTGGCCCGTCGAACCAGGACATTACCTATGAGGAACTCAAAGATCAAGTAGGATTCTTGTCTTCGCTGTTCCGCGGGGAGTTCATCTTCTCGGGCGCTGGTCTTGTCGCAAACTTGGATGTCACACTGCGCGGCTTGGAAGCCGACCATGTGGTTCGCTTGGACAGAGACGAGAATGGGAACATTGCAACCATTGGATTGTCGGATGAGGAGCGCAAGGCAGGACGAGAAAACTACGACTTTTACTGCTTCCTCATTTGGCCTTTTATCGAGGCTAGTTGGCTTGCTGCCGTGTCATTGATGGGCCTCACTCCTCCTGCGGGTAAAAATGGCTACGTATGGATCGAGGAGGCAAAGGCTCAGAATAGTGCACAACTGGTAAGAAATAATTCTCCTTGTGGATCTCTTTCTTTTTTGTATAACCCCTGCTTACTCTTTGGTATCATAGCTCGGCAAGACTCTCTATCACCAAGGCGACCTCTCCTACTTCGAGGCCGTCAACAAAGAAACCCTCAAAAACTCATACATGCGCTTTCAGCAAGAACAAATCATCAACGTCGTCAAATCCAAAGACTCCAAGATTCCTCCCCGCCTCCAGCTCGATCCCTCCTGGCGACCTAGTCGCGATCCTGAGACTGGCGCTCTACTGGCCGAGGGCAAACTATGGGACTTTACGGAGAAGATTGCCAGTTCTCGTCGCGAGGGCAAGAATCGGCGTGATGGCGCCACGGTTAGCAGCCGTGTGCTTCGCTTGACGGATGAGCTTGGCAGCAGGCTCTTTGCTGAAGCTGAAGAGGCGGAGAGAAAGGGCGGAAAGGTACCCAGCAGGCTGAGCAAGGAGGATCAGGATGCGCTGGATCACAACATGGAGAGTGCACGGAGGAAGAGGAAGCTGGAGGGCAGAGCGCATTTGTAAGACTTTGAGGGGGGTTGTTTTTCTCTTCTTTTCTTATCCCCTATTCTCGACCTGTTTTGTATTATACCCATATGATGCTATGTAAATTAAGAAAAAAGATCCAATGAAGAGAGCGCATATTAGCAGCCGCTGGAGAAGGAGCGAAGTATTCCGATTCTACCCGCCATGAACATCTGTGTCTCTCTATATATCTTTTTCTTCCTCTTCGTCTCGTGAAACTCCTGTTAAACAATACTTCTTGTTCGTCAATCATAAAACCGTACCGTCTGAACTATTTCCTTCTTACTAGGCCTTGGGCGGGAGGATGATGTTGTCAATCAGTCTTACTGCCGGGCCTCCAGAGTGTCCCAGATCCTCTCCATTTTGCGGCTCCTCGACAGGCAGCATCTTGATGGCGCCGCTGAGGACGGCTCCCTTTGTCGCGTCCACGGTATCAACTTCTTGCAGCGTGTCAGGGTCGGCCAGGGAGATGTAATCGACTTCGTAAGTAACCCGCTGGTTAGGCGGGAGCTCCTTCTGAGCCTGCAGCATAGAGTCGACGACATTGTTTGCGGCGCCGAGGACGTCACCACGGCTCAGCTTGCCGCTGTCGTACGTCTCCTGGGCGGCACGCAGCGCCTTGCTCAGCACGACGGCGACATGACGGCGGCGTGTGCCGAGGTAGACGTTTCGAGAGCTCAGGGCAAGGCCATCGGCTTCGCGGGTGGTCGGGCAGACGACGACTTCGGTGGGCAGCATAAAGTCCTTGACCATGCGCTTGATGACGACGGTCTGCTGGACGTCCTTTTGGCCAAAGTAGACGCGGTCGGGCTGGACAATGTTGAAGAGCTTCATGCAGATGGTAGCGACGCCGCGGAAGAAGGTCGGCCTGCTGGCGCCCTCGAGGACCTCACCCACAGGCGTGATGGTGACGAAGCTGCCCTTGCTGTCAATCTCCTGGCCCGGAAAACCAGACGGATAGATGTCCGCCGTTGAGGGCGCAAAGACGGCCGAGATGCGGCCCAGGTTAGCCCCGTCGTCGGCGAACTCGCGGTCGAGGCGGGCCAGGCGCCGCGACGTCAGAGTCCCACGTTACGGGATACGAGGCGAGAT